>JAUCNG010333288.1:0-31939 GCA_032353305.1 Cephalothrix spiralis
GTGTCTCTGATATATTTTAACCATAGTGCTGGTAGATATTCTTTAATACGAATGTGGAAAAAGGGTTTAACTAAACGTGACGTCCCGGAGATTTCGTACTATCATTTTTAAACAATTATATTTCTGGAAGTAGTCGGTGTAGAGACAAAAAAAAATTTGCATATTGATGCTGAAATAATAGGCTAAAAATATCGCAATCACATTCAATGAAACTTAAAATTTTCTCATTCTCTTACATCTTCTTGTATTTTTAGGTGTTTGTTCTCGTTGGTATCTTTCATGCATACAAATTCGCAAAGCTTAAAGCGGTGTCAAAATTGTCTTTGCAACATCAAAAATTGTCAAATTTTACATTCAACTTAATATGTATGAAAAAATATTGAATCAAACTACATAAACATATACATTTTCTGAAAGCCTGAATTGTTGAGTATAAATGCTCTGTGAAATAACTCTGCGATGAATAGTAAGCGAAGAAGTGGAGCAAAGTTGAAAAGGGGGGTTTATGGAATGGCCCAAATATCGTAGAGAAAAACACTCTAAAGCTCTATATTTCTCACTACAAATTAAGTTTTTGGAAACTTGATCAAATGTGATGACCACAAATAATACATTGGACGGTTTTTGACAAAATGTTAGGGGTTCTTGTCATGAACAAAATCCCAATATTTATACAACGTAGAACGCGGACTCTTCTTATCTTTGAAGGAAAAAAACCGGGTCCCGATCCACCGAAAATTTCTACCCTAAATTACAATTTTAAAAAGCCTCTATAATTCGATTTTTGTTGGACATTTGAAAACCCAGAGAACACCTAAAATTTTGTCAAAAACCTTAGAAAAACGACTCGAAAACGTTACTCACTCCTCTATATACTCTTGGTTGTACTGTGTTAATTTTCGTTAAATATTTCGACACTGAATGTTTATTTAAATGATAATTAAATTATAAACAAAAAATAAGCAACACAACGAATTATTTATTTAGCACAGTAGCACAATTATAGATTATGGCCTATATGAGAAAAGAAAATATGAAAATGAATTACGTTGTATTTTCTTTTCATAGCTTAAATAACCTTACTGCATTTATTAAAAATATTTTGTTATTATAATAAAATTTGATGAACAAAACTTTGTTTTTTATGATACTTGGTATTTGTAAATCTAACCTGTCCAGAGGTAATTACGCCTAATATATACGCGGCGATAATTACTGATTAGACTGGGGGCAAAATTATAAGAATAACTTTTAAATCTACGAATTATGAATAAAACATTAAGTTTATAACTAAAAGCGAGGGGCAAATTCACTTCCATTTTTGAAAATAAGTAAATCCATTTATATTGATTATAGCCAATCTGTAAGAATCAGGCAGTTTTCGATATAACATCAAGTCACTGATTTTTTGTTTCTTTATTAGAATTAACTCTTATCACACCATGATTTATATGAATTGCTTTTGAGCGTTTTTACGTTTCTTAGAGAGCATTAACTTCGTGATTCTTACGTTTTGGCTCTTAAAATATTAAAAAATGTGACCCGAGATATCAAAATGAGTGAAAATAGTCGACAAAGTAAATACTCAACCCCATATTTTAAATCATAGTGCTTATTATGAACTTAGTGAATTTTCAAAAATCGATGTTTTTGTAAGCCAGTATAGACGTTAAAATTTTTAAGTTTGTATGGCCACCATGATCTCCGAGGTGACATTCTCAAAATACATGTACAACTTTCGTACTTGGCCACACAACATGGTTTATATCCAGATTTATAATTTGAATAGGAACATGATTACGACCTATTATGTGTAGAATTTGAAAATGATAAAAAGTGAATTTTGCAAGTTTGATTTTGATATCTCCGGTCACAAATGATAAAAAGTAATGGAAATTTATGAAAAGAAACATAAAATATGAAACAATTTTGATATGAACATGTATAACTAAAAAGTGATTTTCCCCTCGATTAAAAGGACATACCACAATAATGGACTAACTAATTTCTGCATGTTTGATTCATGCAGTATTGATTACATTCCGATATCTAAATACCCCACTGTACTCATCTACACTCCGACATTATTGAGGCAGATGTTCATTGAACCTCATCTCTGGGGAAGGGGGCGACGTGATTGGTCATCGGTTAATTCTATTAATACTTATGATATTGATTTGCCTTACGAGTTAATATTTCGAGTCAATGGTTATAGATATCGATAACTGGACAACTAGTATAGCCCCAGTGCAGTGTCGCAGTTTATAGTACCCCGATAGACTTCAATCTTAGTTAATTCTAGATCGCGTGTTCAAATCTTGCCAGATCCATAATTATTTTCACCGAACAAATTCTCAAATATTGATTTTAAAATAAATAATTCGATCGGATTTAGCTCTAATAGTGTAGATGGATACAGTAAATATTTAGATAGTATCGATAGTGGAGAAGATCGGAATGTATTGATTGATGAACTTAATGGTTACAAATATATCAATTTCAATACACAATTTGCTGCCTAAAATTGGCCATGAAGCCACGGATTGTAGAATTTTATTTCTGGTGTATTTAGTTGTTGTGATATGTCTTTTCCGACAGACTTTAGTTTGAAATTGTCTTAAAAGAAAATCTTGAATACTGGTATAGAAACTATTGCCCCTTAATTTATTTTTAAAAATATGTCTAGTAAGTATAGATATGCAATGCATAGAACATAAAAAGAAGCACGCAGCTAATAACGTTTCTTGATATTTTAAAGCAGTTACATTGTAGCCTACATATATATAATAAAATGAAGCAAGCAAATAAGGGTGGTTTAGAATGATTGCATAAAGCAGTATTTTTCAATTTTGAAACTTAACATAATTTGATGTCCAGTATAGTTTGGAATCTGGTTTTAATATTATTGTTTACAATTTACTGCAACTTTAAAGTATATTTGTATATTAGTTTATGGACATTTTGTGCGATAAAAAGTTCATAAAATGATGATGGTAGTCGATTGCGCACGGGGTTTTAAAACAATGCACTGGCCTGAGAATGTCGTTGCATTTTGACAAAGAATCGGATGCGGGGGGGGGGATTATAGAATGATGCCAAATTCGATTTGCCGAGTTTTGTATCAATCTTATTATTCTTTTCCGCATTCCAAACGTTGTGCTTTCAAATCTATTTTCCGCCTACCCCGGTGTCGTTGCAATGTTTTGGCGGGCCGTAAGCAATTGATTAGCAACGTGACAATTGCTCTATGTTTTTATTTAATGAAACTATTTAATTTTTGCGGATATGTTATTGATTGCCAATTGCATACTGTACATTTTCTGCCAGAAAATCAGCTAGGGATTAAAAAATCTGTTTAATTTGTTGGTGCGACCATTTTGTGACTTTCAAGAGGTCTCTAAAATTTGAATTTGGGGCATTTTTCTTAATTTGTTTCTACCGCTTAGCTCTATGAATCGTCAAAATATTTAGAAAATAATAATACCATAATTTAAAATCCCTTAAAAATAGAAAAAATACTACTTTTTGCAATCATTCTGAACCACCCTGTATAATTCTTATCTTAAAGGCCGTTATTACAATAAATGAATTTATTTTCGAAAATACACACATCCGGCCCGATTATAAGGCCATTGGCTACAGTTACAATAATAGCGCATCTTATTCGGTATACATTGTATTTCTTTTTCATGGTTCAAACAATGATCAACAATCTATTTTAATTCATGTCGAAAATCCTTGGACTGAACCGGACTGAACCACCAAATTACATAAAAAATTGACGGAGCATTATTTCATTTTTATAATTTTGTTCCATACATGTATGGGTAACTGAAGCCAGCGGCCTTAAATATTGTGAAGCTCTTTAGAATATATGACTATATATCTTGTAACTAGATTATATGGAATATATTTACAAATATAGCCGTTGATATTTTGTTTGTATATATGGCTCATCAATCAAGTAATAAGTGAGCTCTGTACATCTTTACCGATACTACATTTCGTCAGTCTGGCCACGGATTCTATGGTGCTGATGTAGTATTTATATCAAAGGCTTTATTTGTGAACACTTGATTAATATACACTTTAATATAAGAAAACTTACGATAAAGCCACTCATTTAATATAGCAAACCTTAAGCATATCATATATATCGTTTTCCATCGACTATAAAGTTAATATATATATATAAAGAATATAGCTTTTTAGAATACATCTAGCATAATATAAGAGTACTATGGATACAGGAAGCATGCACGCATTTTTGTATAATTTAATCTATGAAAATCAATTTAATCCAAGCTTAAGAAGTCGTTTTAGAGTACAAAAGATATCGAGATAGATAAAATCCTCAAATGTATATTTTTTAAACTTATTATAATACCGTTTTGGCAGGTTTTGCAACAAAAAAACAACCCTTGAATAGAATATTAGAAATTATGATTCAGAAAAAGTACATTAGATTTTAAATTTATTTATCATTTAACTAAATATCAAGTATATGTTTTTATTTGGCATTGAAATCTTATTATGGAGCGCTAGTGACTCATTTAATCATTTGTATGAATGATAATCAATTTTAACTATCTTGATAAGAATAGAAGGGTTTAATAAAATTGTTACTATAAATATATTATTTTGCAGTAAGCATCATCTAACATCTTTTCAAATTAAACAATCTTTCATTGCAAACATATGAGTGATTTTTTTCTAAAAATCAACTTCAGTTTGCTAAACAAAGCTTCTTCATTTAGAAGAGAAAAAAACTTCTATCTTTGTAACTTTTGCTTCTAATAAAGATTAACATAAGATTGATAAGAATAACTAGAGATAGCGAAATTAAGGAGTCCGCCAAAATTGATAAAAAAATGATGGATTCAAAATATACAGCACGGTTCACCCGTCGCGGTATAAAGTTGAATAAAAGTTTTTTCCTATACATGTACATAGCTGGGGCCTTATTCAAGCCTAGAGCAAATTTTGACGCTTAATATAGAGACTGGTTTTAAACCATATAAGGGGCCGCGCATAAAAGACGTCCGCGCACAAGGGGGAGGAGGTTGTTCCTGTTGCGGACACTCTGCGGACAGGGGGTGTCCTGAGAAAAGCAGACGTCTTTTATGGATAAGGTATAGGTTCATTATAATCCTAAAAGCGAGATTATAAGACTCACCCCGTAGTCATAATTAACTAAAAGTGCTCATTTTTCCTTCCCTTAAATAACTTATTTGAATTTCGAGTGAGGAGTAAGCCACGTGATTAATAACTAGATCTACGTCCTCAAGGCTTGATACTATATCAATAGGATTTCAAGATGAGTTAACCAAATTTAAAATTAAAAAAAACCCGGAAGTAAATCGGACGTCTTTTATGGACGGCCCCTAAATGTATTGATGATAGATAGAAAACTGTATGATTTTGTACTCCTTCGCTCTAGGCTCAGAATTTTTACTCCTTCGCTCTAGGCTCAGATAAGGCCCTAAGCTACGTATAGGAAAAATGCAGCCATGGCTTTTTTCATTTAACTTTTTACTATGACGAATAAACCGTGACAGGAGTTCTCGTAATTTGAATAAAATAAATAGAATTGTATGAAAATTTTAGCAGGTAAGCACAATGTACGATTATTGGATGTATCACTTTCCAATTTTGCTGTTACAACAACTACATTCCAATAAATCAAAAAGTCTACATAAATTCATCCATGATGACCTCCTCTATTTGTGTGACAATCATCTTTTGTAGCATATCGGTTCCTTTACCATCTTTAATATCCAGACCAACAAAACCTTTTTCTTTCATTGAAGACTTGGCGTTGTTAACGTACGTTGTTTTGAACTGTCCAAATTCATAATCCGTGCAGGAATTAATTTGAACGTACATGAAATATATCTGTTTTTGTGCGAAGGAAGATATAGCTTCAGGCATGTTTCCACCTTTGGATGGGTGACTGTCCGAACTAGCATACGCTTGACCAGTGCAAAAGATGCCATGACCAGGCGCATCAGCAATATGCACCAGGAACTTGGCACTTCCTTCCCAACTAAAAGCAAGAGCTTCATTAAAAGCCCGTATCTTATCTTCTGGCAGGTCAGCACCGCCGCTGGCACTCATAGCATTAACAAGGTTGACAATATCATCAATGTTTTCGGTGAACGCACAGGGTTGTGTATGGCCAGGATCTCCAAAGTCTTTGTATCCGATAAAGGCAACTCTTAACTTTGCAGACTTGCCACCTACTTCCTCCACTTTTGCTTTGATCGAATTAGTCATGCTGACTATGTAGCTCTGGGCCATTTTGATATAACCACCCATAGAACCAGTTGTGTCAAGAACGAAGCAAAGGTCAATATTGAGAGCATTGCAACTTCTGCGGATGGGACTAATAGCCATGTATAAAGCCTTTTTCGTCTTTTCCACCTGTTCTTTGTAAATGTTAGCCATATCCTCTTTCCAAACTGCCTCAAGGTCAGACAAATCTCGGTCACCATGTTTAACCTTTTTCTCCTCAATGTAGTATTTCTGCAGGCTGTCTGGTTTCTCATTGCGACCTTCTGCGGCAAAGAACCGTCTTAGTCCATCAGGCAAAAGATCAGGACTATTCACAACAATGTAGTTGGTGAAATAACTGAATATAGCATCAGTAAAATAACCAATGCCTATTCCAACTACCATGACATCTTGACTCTCTGCATAAGAAAGACTAGTGCGTAGTTTCAACGGAGCAGAATCAAAGCCGTCTGTAATGACAAAGAGAAATTTCTCTGACCGGGATGAAGAACTTTCTACTAGTGATTGTGTAGCATGTAACACCCCGTCCGACAAGTTTGTGGCATAATTGTCAAATTGAAGTTGGCCATAAACTCTTGCCTTAGCTACATTATCCCACTCCTGATCAAAGTCTTTTACAATGTGAGTTTCATTGCTAACTGTCAGTACGTTGAAATCAACGGAATTATTCTGCAAAGATGCTGAAATAAATCAAAAGTAATTATTGAATTTGAATAACAAATAAACATATTAAATGACACGTATGTATGTAGG
Organism: Cephalothrix spiralis; assembly: GCA_032353305.1. Lineage (NCBI taxonomy): Eukaryota > Metazoa > Nemertea > Palaeonemertea > Archinemertea > Cephalotrichidae > Cephalothrix > Cephalothrix spiralis. The sequence goes on from JAUCNG010333288.1 coordinate 7,048, forward strand.
GCTACAGTATTGACTCTCTACATTCTTTTGAGATAAATGGTTATAACAAATAATATGTACTGTACAAAGATTTATGTAGACTCGCATGTATTGGATATTGCCAAGATAATGCAAATTACTATCATTTTTAATGCCATATTTTTGGGATGGGAGCCTGGCCGACATCGCCACTATAGACCCGTTTTGTGCCCTGAAAGACTACAACTTTAAATGAAGGTACATGTATGACACTATTTGTACCGTTAATTACTCGATTTCTCATTGACTACCTGTTACACCTACTCCTATTCTTAATCTTCAATTTGCTAGACCTTCTAAATTTAGTTAAGGAAAAGGGACTGACAAATCAAGGAAAATAACGGTATACTTTTACCTGCTAATCCAATCAGTGCTTGTGTTGAGCCAGTCGCCGTCATACCAATCATTGAAGCAGATGTATCAAGTAGCAGAGATACTCTGTAGTCCTTTCTCGGGTATCCTATTCTGTTTTCATAAATCTTCTTATAATTGCCATCTGTACATATGAAGCGAATGAATCCCCTCAAAGAAAACGTTGGGCCATGGTAATCTTGCATGTTTCGTGTTGGACGATTGTCTGGTAAAACAAAAATGTCCAACACTGAGTCGAGATCACTGATAAAACGGGACGACCTTTCTTCCTCACTGCGTATGTATTTTGCACATTCGGAGATGGATTCGTTATTTACTTGGAATTCATATAGACTGCTTTTAGCTAAACTGTAGCTGTCATGAATGCTTGTGTTAAAATTTTTGATCAATTCATTATCATAGGATTCTGCATCTGGTTCATTGTTAATGTCACTGACGTACAGTGACTTCCCCCATTGGATCTCTGCCTGTTGTACTTGTCTTTCTCTGTCTCTTTCGTGATAGTGTATACTGGGTACTCCAGCTGGGACGCATTTTGAAAAGGTGTAATGTCTTACTGAACTTGTTTTTCTTTTTCTTTCTTCTTCGGACAGAATAATGCAGATGTTTTTATGAATCATGAAGGCTACTGATTTAATTTGTGTACTAAGATCTTTAACAGGGTCAATATCTAGCCATGCTCCGGGTGATATCTCATCAAGAGTCTGCTTGGCTTTTGTAACGCTCATGTTATAGAATTCTAAATCGTTATCTTTATTTGGATGGGTAGTCAAAACCATTAATCTTGCTTGTGACTTGCTTAACCATTGTTCATATAGTCCTTTGTTCCCTTGGCTCCAAATTCCATCTGTTAAGAGGACAATAAACCGGTGTTCATTATCCTTTCTAGTCTTACCGTATAGTGGTTCACTTTCGGCAATATATCTGATGCCATCAGCTGCTAATGTCTTCTCTGAAGCATCAAATGACTCGATTATATATTGACCTCTTTTATAGTCCATTTCATCAGTGAAGGTTTTAAGAGTTGTTTGACTCTCTTCTCCACCAAACCTCACTACAGCAGTTTGTTGTTCAAGATGCTTCATGACTTCGAGAAAAACTATTAGAATATTCATTGCAAGTGTCATTTTGTCTCCATTCATGCTCCCTGAATTGTCAACTAGAAACACAAATTTGAAGACCTGCACATCACTTAGCTCAGCTTTTGCCTTGCCATCTGCATCTTTTGTACTCTGTAACATGTTCATTGCAACAGACTGTAGATATCTAGTTATTCGAGCTAGAAGTTGATATTTTAGCTTCTCTTCTTCTACCTCTGGCAAAGCTTCTGGGTCTTGGTATGTTGCCACCTCATTAACAGTGTCCGTATTTTGCATTCTTTTCAACATGTTTACACTATTTGTTCTCATCAACCTCTTTTGCTCTGCTGATAACCTTACACGCATCTTTGCTGCTTTGTTATCTGGCGTAATATTAGGGTCAAATTTAAAGGTTTTTAAATCTCCCTTATTATCTTTTGCTCCTCTTTCATAGTCTGAGCTTTTTGCTATATTTCCAATTTGTATATCAATAATCTTTGGTAGCATGTCTCGCGCTGTACCTAGCTTAACATCCGCATCAGAGTTTGTTGTTATAACGTCTTTCCACCTTGCTGATATACCAAGATTATCTGGTATGTATCGTTTTCTGTCATCTTCCTCATCTTGAATAGCTATCACCTGACTCAAATCCACATTTTGGAACCTCGATTTCCAGGAGGATTCTCTGTCGCTTTTAAATTTTAATTGAGACTGCCATACGTCTGTTGTGCGGCAGAATTGTACAATGTAATCCGAAGCTATCTCTCTTGATTTGATATGAATGTTTTCGTCTGCTAACCTTCTCTGTATTGTTTTTCCCTCTTCTCCGAGACAATCAATCAGATCACCCAGAATAACCTGGATGCGTTCCTTCAAGTCTCTGAATAAATCAGCAAAATTGCCTTTTATTACTTGTTTATCCCATTCACTGTTGGCAAATAATACTGATCGATAGATGAAGGCATTATGTGAAAACACATCATTGAAAAATTCCTTCAGTACATCCAATTTGACATCTATAGCCATTTGGTGCAGCATATTGTTTTCAATACTTTCGAGAGTTTTAACAGCTTTATCAGACAGATGTACCACTGAAATCGCAATACTAATGGTTAGCTTATTTTGATCATTGTCTATTTCTTTTAAATATTCATTGATTTCTTCAACAATCTTGGCGACGTCAGCTAGATCTGATCTTGATTTCTCTTCGTATCTCATTGAAACTTTAGATAAGCTTTTAGGTTCTGAACATGATACCATCTCTTCATTTGTTACATCTTTTAAATGCTGGTCAACAGTATTTTCTGATTCTGAAATGGGGCTTGTAGATCTCTGTTCTGCTAAGAATTCCCTTACTTCCTTTAATACATCATTAAATAATGATTCGTCCATTGATCGGATGTAAGGTTCCGACTCTTCATGGCTATCTTCAACCATTTTCATTATTGGCTTTTTGTCCTTCCGATTTGGCAGACATGCATCGCCATGCACACAAGCCAAAGTAACGCCAATCATCCCCAACGTTGATAGCATCATGTTGCTTGATGACAAGGCAGACATTGATGAATTAAGTATTAATTCTAATGACGAAATAAGATGCGGGGACATTCCAATATCACTACTAGCTATGATTATGTCTAGCACTGCGGAAGTGATAGATAACGCCTCGTTATCTTCAACTTTCCCTTTGGCCTTAACGGCTTTTAGAGTTCTGCAGAGCTTTTGTAAAGCAATAATTGCCTTTCCAGATTTATCTATTTGTTCTGTGGTCGAAGGGCATATTCCTTGGTCATGAAGGACTCCAGATAAAAAGGCAAGAGCATCGTCTTCATATTGAATATGCTTTCTTCCTTTTTCTCGGACTTGGCAAAGTTGTGCACAGCGAAGAAGAGTAGTGGAATCATCAGACTCTTGTTGAACTAATTCTAATAAGGACTTTGAACACATAAAAACATTCGAACCAAGGATTTCCTGCTCTTCAATAACGTTCCTTCCAAACTTACTCAGAATTTCAACTATCTTTATTGTGTTCATTGTTTCCCTATTTTCGATACTTAAATCGCATGCAGCTTGTATAGTACCAATAACAAATGGAAGCTTTTTCGTTATCTGTTTGTGACTGTGCAAAATATTATGCAAATACTTCAACACCTTGAAAACATTATCATAAATGTTCCCGTTTTCAAAAACACCAACTTGTTCATCATCCAAAGGTATTTTCAGATTTTTAATTATTTTAGAGATAACAGAGCAAACATATAACACTTCCAATACGTCATCGTCGCTAGTGATTTTCTTCATGGTTTCAAATAGATTTTCAGTATCTATAGATTTCTTATTATAACAGCCCCAAGCGAAATTCAGAACTTCATCAGGTATTACATTCTCCAACACTACATTGTTACTTAATCTCCACATGTCATTTGCAATCGAGGTAGCATCCACCATTCGGATTGTTCCTGTATCAAAAACATTTTGGCAACATTTTGCCACCTGCATTGCAAAATTGCTTACCATGTTCATAACTTCACTCGTTGAATCGAGATTAGGCACTAAATCTTTTAATGTGTTAAACACACTTGCCAAATTGACCCTTCCTTCTTTCATCGTTTGGAGTCCAAAGTCTAATAAATGTTTCACAACGGGTAGATGGTCTGATAACCTAATTTCGAATTTACATTTGGGAAACAACTTTGAAAAGTCCTGAGTTGAGAATGTTGTTTTGGTAGAGAATTTTTCCAGATCTTTTAAAACTGACATTATGTATTCCGTAGCATCAGTTTCAAAATAGAACATCGCTGTGTACTTTTTAAATTCATCGCTTATGATCTCAACAAACGAACCTGGGTTTCTTGTTATCTTTTCCTTGCATAATATTAAATCCTTTTCAACACAGTGTGTTACCGATACTGTGGTTTGTTTCCCAAACTGTGCGCAGAGGATATTTATATGTGTGAGAGATTGTTCATCTGATGCAATTGGCTTCGGGTCAAAGATGTAATGTAGCATGAGTTTAATGAACGATACTACTTTACTTTTTCTCATATTTTCTACGGTATGAGAAAGTAAAATACGATACAGTGATAAAAGAGCGTCATGTTTGTTGGTCATATCAAATAATGGGAAAGACTGAGCAATGAGAAGTACCTTAAGAACTTCAATTTCCAATTTTCTACAATCACGCTCTTTATCAATGCCGGTTAGCACATCAAATATGATCTTACATGTAATGTTACCTGATTGAAGAATACTTTTTCCAAAAGTTTGTATTGTTATTGCAAGGAGTTCGACTTGACTGAATTCACTTGGGATACCCATTTCCTCAAACATTTCCCTCAGGCTTGAAAATATTACTTCAATATCAAACTTTCCTGTCAATTGTATTGTTTGCACATGGTTCAGGAGTAATTTTATGACTGAAGAATATTTCTCTATTTCATTTTTCTTCGTGTCGAATGTGAAGGAAGAAGTGCAAACCGATGAACTATCAAAGTTTATACCTTTACTTGCACTACTTCCAATTTTAAGCAGTACTTCTATCATTTCCCCGGTCCTCTTAACTGTTTCCTCGCTCAATCGGAAGTTTTCAGACGATTTCTCATAAATCTCAGTGGCACTTGAAAAGTTCTCAGTGTCTTCAAATACCCCAACTAACATTTTAAGCACTGACGGGTTAATTGTAGTTATTTCAGAGCTACATGCTAAAGTTATTGCATCAATTGTGATTTGGTATATATCTGACATTGTGGAAAATCTTCGTATCAAAAGGTCATCTGCAAATCTAAATAGATTTTTCATACTGTCAACAATTTTGAATGCGGAAGCATTTTCTCCTAATAAATCTATCATTCTTTCAGCTACTGCATAAGACATCGAATGGATTTTGTCTTTATTTTCACCAGAAACTAGCTGTTCTCCGAACTCTTTGATGATGGACAACAGCTCAGAACTTTTTTGTGAAATAATGTCTGAGCCCGAGCAATTTATACTTAAAATATCAAACTTGCTAATTGAAGTGACATTGACATTAGCTTCAATATTTCTTGAAAACGTAGTTACTGCATCAGTAATGCTATTTTGTATTTCCAGGAAGTAGTCAACAACAGCACGCGCATAGTTGCAGTCAACGAGTTCTAGTCTCTCATTCAATTCCAATACCAAAGACTTATTTTCTAAGTCATAATTGGGTTTTTGATTAGTTATCCATGTTATTTCCTTTCCAATGTCAGTAAATATCTGTCCTTGAAAGATATTCGACGTCATTATTTCTGCAAAAATTGCAACAGATGTCACATCGGACTTTGATGTAATCCCCTGTAAGCATGCTGAATAAAAATTATCTAATTTACTGATTACATCGTCAGTTTCGTTGTGGTAATTTAGTACATATGTAATGACTTTTATAGCCGACTGTATCATAACAGCATGGTCGGATCCTGCTAAGGTGAACTGGTTAAACAGTAGTAAAGTTATCAAGTCTGCATCGTCCCAGTGCTTAGAAAGTTCATTTGTCGAAAAAATGCCCCCATCGCTAATTTGCAATAACTTTGTAATATCAGCTACATCAACAACATTTTTAAGGCACTCAATCAGCTTAGTCTCCACATGCATCAGATCCACTTCTGGTGATTTAAGCAATTTGATTATGCATTCAGATTCTTCATATTGATTTAGGTTAGACATAACATTCAAAAAAGGTATTACTGCAGATACTTTAGACCCTGGTTTTGAGAGGATTTCAATCAGTGCATTGATGTGAGGTCGTTTAAGTTTCATTGGAGTGCTATTTATTTTTGGAGTCATTGAAGTAGAAAACGTCTCTCCATTTTCCAATGTATTTACTACATGTGGAGATTTATACATTCCAACCAGTGGAATAATCAGCTCTGGACAATCATTTGTCTTTAGACTTATGAAAACTAAAAAAAGACAATCGTTGCGTGCTTCCACTTCTATTTTCCCTGTAACATCTTCGTACCCATTTTCTCTTAAACTAAACCGTGATCTGCATGACAAATCTGTTAGTTTAACACATGGATGGCAATATGCAGACACTTCCACCGATGCAAAAGTGTATCCTACATTTGTCACTGAAAATGCGATTTGTTTTTTTGTTTCATATGCAGAAACAATACCAGCATCAATGATTTCAGGAGTACTAAGCAAAGCCGGCGCCTTCATAATCCAATTTACATCTTCCTTTAGTACTGGCACCCTGCAATTACTCATTATCTCAACTTGTGTCGAGAATTTCTGTTTCATTTGTGGAAAAACTTCAAAAACGATGGGTTTGATTTTATTTGGTCCAATCTCCAATGGCAGACTTGTAAGAGCTTTAGCAAATTTGCAATTAATATGTACCTTCGATATTATCGCTGGAATATTACCTCGATTCCAAACTTGAAGATTTCTTTTGCAGACATTCATGTTTTCATCTGGTGCGAAAAACCAAATCTTTTTGCTTGTGTCGGTATGCATTGTTATTAGAGGCCACATAGCAGTGAACTTAACAATAACCCTGAATGCCATTAACACAGAAGAGTCTGGAGTTCTAATACGGACTTCAAAGGCAGTTTCGCGTTTGCCCTCCTGGCCTGGAGTTGCTTCGATAATTAGATTAGTAGATTGGTTTGGGACGATATCTCTATCCCTTGCACGCACAGATATATCATTTTTTATGTCATATGATTGTTTGACTTCAATGAACAAAGGCAATAAACATGTGTTTTCTATCGTTATTTCCTGATTCGTCACAAGATTCTGCGGTATAATTGGTCCTAAATTCTTAAAGATCATGGATGGATTGCGGTCATGTCCGTTCCATACGGTACATTTTGGCTTGCATCCAGTATAAAGTATTTTTATTGAGTAAAATGATTCTTCTGCATAATAGATCAGAACATCAAATTCAATATCACCGCGATTAGGTTTAGTGACAAATGTCAATGTTATGGTTTTTGTTTGATTGGGTCTGAGCAGGATAATTTCTTTATTGTCTTCTATTTGAAAACTTTCATACTCAGAAATTATAGTTAGTCTTAACGGTCTAGAAATTGGATTTCGTACCCGAAGTTCTCTTGTGATTTTTGTGTCAATGCATTGCAGTTCAAAGTCTAGTTCTGTCTTCGCAGTACCATTTTGTTCTGATGGAAATCCAGGTAACATGTTCGCCACTATAAATTCCTCGATTCTAAAGAATAGTTTGATGTTAAGAACTGTTTCATCCGACTTAGCGCTGATTAGGATAGATAATGTCTCAACAAACGAACCATACGTTTTCTGTTTTAGTATCGGATATATACAGATATCAATACTTTCATTTTGAAGTAATCTCCCATTTTCGTATGGAAGTATAGAGAAAATCCTATCACTTTTATTTTTCTTCTGTATTTCAAATTCGCAATCACAACCGACAGCATTCAGAATGATTTGACCATACATGTTCTTCTCATTTGGCCACGGGTGAATAAGTACCCCTAGGTCAATTTCAAGTTCATTTGCGCTGCATTCAATTGAACCATTTTCATCAGTCGAAATTTCAACTTGTGCTGCCCTCGGTTTGATGGGATGCAGATCTTTTAGGTCAATGTTGTTCATCACGCTGTTATCAAGTTTAGTCACACTGTATTTAGTTGTTCTTGACGATTCACATTCCTTTATCTGGCACCATATTTCATGAATTCTTTGCTGCTGACTGTGGTATGAAGCATCTTTGGCCTTTTCTATAACCTCTAAACACCTTGCTGAATGTGCAGAAGTAAATGTAAGTGTTTTGAGTGCTGAGCACAAATTATAAATACAAATGGATAGCTTTTTATAAAGATCAGATAAACCATTCAAATTTGTCTTGAGCACACTCATAAGATTATCTACAGCTATTTTCTGATCCCTACTGTACACGGTCTCAATTGATCTCAATTTACGAACTGTCCACAATATGTAACTTGATACTTCAATATGATCCTCCTTTGACCATACTTTAGTTCTAGATTTAAAAAATGTGTGACATTCATTTTCTAATTTTTGCTTTAGTCGATTCATTTCTGTGATATCAAACTTAATAGACTGACAAGTTGATGTCATCGTAAGTATATCATCCACTAACGCTTCAAAAGTTTCATATTGTTGAAATGTAGTGTATTCAACTTCTTGAAATCGTTTTAAACGATCTACAATCGCAGACTTTTTGATTAGATTGTCACCACACAAATCTTCTTTCAAGTTTGAAATATCATCCATAATCAGTCTGTGTAATTTAGACTTCTCAAAGTTTTCTCTGTCGTTTATTTTAGTTGGCATCAGTATCTTCGGTAATTCTTTCACAATTGGTTTCTGTGGGGGTTTATTCATCAATAAGGATTCTTTTTGTCGAATATTCGCCAAAATAGTCTCACAATCTTTCAATGTTGCAAATATAGACCTATCTTTATCTTCACATTCGTCTTTTATTGAATCCCATTGCCGTTTTAATTCATCTTCATTGTATGTTGATCCAATTTTATGAACGTACGCCAATTCCATGGCATTCTCACCCAAAAACAGAACTTCCTTTGTTTCCCCTCTTCTTTTTGTTGTCGAAGGAAATTGAGAGGCGTCAATGTCAACAGAATGTACACTTTTTTGCCATTTTTCATCACTAGGATTGATAAGCAGTAACTCAAATTTAAGGTTATTGGAAGAATCCAGCGGCATAGAAACAGTTTTCTTTCCAGATGAAGTGATGAAATTATTGAAGTTCACTTTGTATATAGAGACTTTAAAGAGACGATGACTTTCGCTTACTAATGTTTCGACTCGGTCACCAACAGAAATGACTAATTTTACCTGAGCATGATAATTCCCATAAGAAGTAAATTTTTGGTATATATCATTCATAATTGCCCTATATGAATGACCAAATGATATATTCGAGATTCTCAGCGACAATAACTTAGATTTTTGATAGAACAGGTCTGATGAGGGTGATCTTATTGGTACTCCTAATGCCTCACATCTCGATTTTGCATGAATGTAAAAAAGACTATGTTCATTTGCCTGTAGTTTTATGTCATTACTGTCATTGGGTAATAAGGAATATACAGTTACAAGTTTATTGTGTAGTTTCGTTAAAAGATCTCCAGCCTCTTGTTTTTTCTTCTCTCGGTTATCCATTCTAGACGTATACTCATCAAGATTTTTAATGTTTTCCTCAATGATGGCATGTTCTGCAGCTGCACGTTTTTCGTTGTTTTGTTGATTTACTTCATTAAAATAAGCCTCTCTTTGTGCTAACAATAGATCAGTTGCATTAATCCACTCGATTTGGTAAGTCTTCAGACTAACAAATCTTCCCTCTTTCTCCGCATACTCAAAACATTTGCGCAATCTTGATATTACTCTTTGCAAATCTCCAAAAAATAATCCACTGTTAAATAAGAGTGATCCCTTTTCTATCTCCTGGATTGCCTTAATTCTTTGCACAGAATTTAAGTCAATATCGGTTATGTCACTTTTGAAAAATTCTTGAGCTGTATTTAAAAGCTCCAGCATAAATAGAATTGTCTGCTCAAATCTTGTAGGCAGGTCAGAAAATAATTCATCCTGTTTAAAGCACTTAAGTGCTTTTTCAAGCAAATCTGTTACAGCATCATAAGTATAATCAATCAAAATTGAATGTTCGTCAAATTTTTTCTTGCTCAAAACTTCTCTTTCACTCAAGTATCTAAAAGGTGAATATAATGCACTATCGTGCATATGAGACATCACATTAACAAATTTTGATTTAAGCAGTATCTGGACATTGCTTTCCGATACCGCCTTAGCACTTTCCTCTACTTCAATTAAACGTTTTTTTAAACCATCATAATTTACCATCAATGATGAAGATAGTTGTTTCCATTCGAGAAGGAGCTTGCAACATCCTTCCTGACTGCCTGACAGAAGATGTTCTACCAAATTCTGCAGAAACGATCCCAGTGAGCTAGAGGATTTTGTTGAATCGCTTGCTTCACAACTACTTAAATTCAAGATAAAGTTTAAATAATCACATATATTTTGAAGCTGTTCAATGATTTCAGATGTAACGTAAAACTTGTCAATTGTTGTCATGGCTTTCAGGATTGCCACGATATGCTCTTCAACATGGCAGAGTCTAACAGATAATCTAACTAGTTCAGCTGAATTTTGAATTGCGATATGATCAATATCATTGTTTATAAATCCCGACTTCTTGTCAGCCTCTGAAAAAGTAGAATTTATCTTTTCAATTTGATCCACAAGTGAATGAATTGACAACGACTGGAACCCCAGAAAACTTGATTCATCGTTGTTTATGCCAAGACAAACTAAGCCACGTAGTTGACTCTGAAGAGACGTTTTTAATAACTTCATTGATGCATCGCTTATAGATAGTGTTGTAATCTGAGTTGTGTCATACACGAGTCTCAAATTTTCCTTATTTAAACTTAGCCTTCTTCTTTCATTGGCTAAACAGTACAACAAAAAACGGCCCAAAAAACATTTTCCGTGTGAAATTTCCAAGTAATAGGTTTCATTTCCGTTTGAAGCTTTACATTCTAATATAGTCAATTCAGATAAATACTTGATCAAATCTTCAATATCTGTTTGGTTTATTTGTGAGGTTGATCCGAGTTCATGCGAGTCAAAATATGTTTTGTCAATAAAGGCTTTAATTCCTCTTTGAATCTCGATTAACTTTGACATGGCATCACGTTCTCCAGAATGAAACACTTCAGCAGTCATCAACATAGCCTCTAACGATCTTGTAATGCTGTATAGTATACATTCCCCAGCAGATGTTGCATTTCTAATTACTTTAAATAGTTTGGAATTTTCACCGAGGACTGTGGCTACTTCAGTTAGAATGTTTTCTGACATCATCATAATCTTTTGGCGGAACACCTGGACATTTTTCAAAATCGTTTCTATCATTTTGTCTGAGCCCTTTTCTTCATACATGTACCTGCTTTTGATTTTGTCGTAAAATGATTTGTCAGAAAGGACGTTTTGTACCCTAAAGGATTGCTTTTCATACGCATTTGATTCTTCTGTTTTTCCTATTTTCAGAATGTGTCCAATTTCAAGCAAAACGGTGTTATACTGGCATGAAAGATCCTCAGAAAATTTTTCTAGTTTCGACATCAATTCAGACCATTTAGATTGCATTGAATGAATGAACGAACCCTCTTCTCTTTGAATAGTGCACTCAGCATCCTGAAGATCTTTTAACAATTCATCAATCTTACGTTCAAGATTATTTTTTTGTTTTCTCCAAGATGATTCTAGTTCATTTCGCTGCTGACTAAGTCTGTATGATTGATTAGAGGATGCTGTCCCTAAACGTGCAACGGGATTAGATAAAGCTTGTTTCTCCTTCTCAAACGATTCTTCTTTTTTATTAATTTCTTCTTTCTTATCATTTATATCCTTTTCAATCAATTTTTTTTGGTTGATTCTTCTATTTAATGTACTCTTATAATCATTATAAATTACACCACGAACATAATCTCTGATTTTTTCTATATTTGTTTCCTTCATACATTCGAATTCTTCACATGCGTTTCCAAAGAAATTAGCGCAGAATACCAAAAAGTTAATATTGTCATATAGTGTATGTGCTGACGGTATTGTATCTACACTTTCTTGTGTAACCTCAATAATTCGGAGCACTATATCCTGAAAATATTTTGCTTGGCTTTGGATGAATATATTTTGGAATACTAAGTCAGATTTATCGGAATCATTCAAGGCAAAAGAAGCTACAAAGTCAACTTTTATTTGACTTTCATTCAAATGGAGCCCCGATGCCGGATTTTTGAGAAAAACCAGTGATTTACCAATAATAACACTTTCTTCAACAAGAAAGCTTTGAATGAAATCCGCCAAATTGAAGGATTCTTGTCTCAATACTTGCACCTTTTCCAAACGATTTGAAGTATGACGTTTTATCACATATTCAGCCTTTTTAATGCTATCAATTCTATCATAGAGCGTTGCTAATGTTAGGGGAAACATCTTTCCTCCTAATTTAAGGAAACTGCAAATCTTTAAAAGAGACACATCACCTAGTCTAGCCAGACGCTCTAAATGCTCCCTCCGTTTTTTTCTGAGACGTCTTGTGATGTTTTCTATAATTGCTATCGCATCTTGTTTGGAGTTTTCAATTTGACTTAATTTGCTTAATTCCAAAAGTGAAAGGGGATCACTAATGCCGCTACACTGTTTTACAAGGTATGCTAATTTGTCATGAGTTAATTCATCATCTGAGGACATTTTATAGAGTTCTCTCAATAATAAAAGATGTGCGTTTTTATCCTCGAGGAGGTCAAGGAGACATCCAATGAAAATATCAAGGTCATCCGTAATTATTGAGTTTTCGTGATGCCTTTCTAGTGAAGAATATAGCTTATTTAAAACTTGTTTTCTGGAGTCAATATCTTTACTAAGAGGGTTATTTGTTTGTATTTCGTCGCGGTCAATAGGAAGTGGTTGTCTGTACTTTTCTATACCGACTAATGTTTTGCAATTAAAATCCTTTTTACTTTCTTCTGAAGATTTCTTCTCGCTTTTTATTTCCTCCGATAAGGTATTCAGGATCTTTCTTAAAGAGACCAAGTCACTCTCTGTCATTTTTATAATGTTATCCCTTAATTCCTTGATTTTGCTGAGCTGACTTACAACAGACGAGAGGGTATAGTCAAATCCAAGTAGCTTCGATTCTAGTGCTAATTTTTGAAGGGATTCCTCAATACCAGTGAGATGACTTTCAAATCTATCTGTGTGTCCTCCGATGGACGGATCTGAATCTAATGTAGTAGAATCAATGAAATACTTCTGTAAGTCACCTGTATATAAGGTGAACTGATTCTTAATAGATTCCTCATCAGCTGTAGGACCTGAACTCTCAATGATCAAATTACATAATTGCTGGCTTTGAATACTAAGGCTTTCGATTAAATCTAGGCATGGACATTTTATATCACTGCCATCCTCACTGATCTGTCCAACGAGCATTCTAAATGTTTTCAATAATATTTCTGATAGCAAAACTGTACTTTGATACATTTTGTCACTGTTTTCTGATATGAAATGAACAAGTCCCTTGTTGATATGCTTATAACACTGTTCGATTAGTGACGATAGGGTATAAAATCGAGAAAAAATATTAGACCTTATGTCACTTTGAAGAATATCATAAGCCTTCATCCACTGTAGATTCGATTTATGGGCATCCAGAATGGATAACAGTCTAGCTTTTCCAGCCCGACCATGTCCAAGCAATGAGTTCTTGATACTTTGAGACTGCTCTGAAATCCGATTAATTTTATGAGTAATGTTTGGTATTATATCATATTCAATGTTCTTTAGAACTTCTGACAAATTCTTCAAGTGTGTATTGTCACTTTGCACTGAGATGCCCTGGACCTCATTGAAAATATCAATACTGTACTGGAGACAGTTTGAGATCATGTCAGTTTGATTTATCTGTTGTTTATTTCTTTGGATGTATTTATGAAGTACATCCTGGGTTCGAAGCTTAATATCATCAATATCTTTTCCAGTTATTGTCAAACTTGAGGCATTGAGCGTATCCACTGAACTCACGATTTTATCAATAATTAGAGTAATAACAAATAAATTTGTCGAAGAATCCTCTGATTGCGGTCGTATAACTTTAATAGTATTATAGGTAAAAGTTATTTGATGTTTAATGAAGGTCTTCTCTATGCTCTCGGTAATTCCTTCCATTCCTTGGTTTTCAGCTACTTTGAAAACGTATCCCTGGCAGATACTATACTGGATATCTTGTTTATCTAGAAGAATCATGGCACTTCCATCCATTACAATCAATATGTTATAGTTGCTATTTGAGTCTATGATAAGTGTTTCCATTAGCTCAACTTCTGGCTGTGTCGATTCAATTGCATTAATCTTCGTATCAAATCCTACTCTTATTCCATGTGGAAGAACTTCAACGAACAAGGCAAGAACATCCAGAAGATTCTGAACCTGTTCAATGTTTTTAAAGTAGGAGTTAATAATATTCTGCATATTTTGCTCGTCGTATCGGGCTTCATTGTGAAGGTTAGTCCATGACATAATCAGTTGATGTCGAAAATATGTGGAAAAGGATTCAATTATCTTTTCCATGTCATTAAACTCTTCACTATTTCTCAATTTTGTGAAAGTTATTTTAAAGGCATTGATTTTGCTGATGAAGGATTCATTTTTTTGTTGAAGTTCTAGAAGCTTTTGAGATGAAGTCATTGAATCTCTATAACTATCAATCTTGGCAGATATTTCTGTAGCCAAGGATGCTGGGGCAGATGACTGTAACTGAAGGTCATTTTTCAATGAGTGAATAGATTTCAAATCCTGTTTTAGCTCATGGCATTTTTCCAACTCTGTTTGTAATTTGCTGAAAATATTCTTAGTTATAATAAGAGCATTATACTCTGCCAGCGTTATAAGGGATATGCATCCGTCTGATGGCGATGATGTGTCAACAAATTGTGTTGGGGTTTCTGCTACTTCTGTATATTTACAAATTAAGAATTCCATTCTAGTGAGGAACAAAATCACATTTTTGGATACGGAATCTGGAAAAGAATTCAGTATATTTTCCACAGCGATACGACGGTTGTCGCCAGAAAAATGGTTCGTAACAGGTAAACGCCAGGCTTGTTCTAATTTACTTATAGCAACTGTCATAGCTTGTACTTGGTTTTCGAAATATGAGTCATGTTTTTCTAAATTGTCGACAGCTGTTACAAGGATATCAGTCACCTTTATATGCTCCGATTCTGAAAGAAGCTTTAAATGACTGCAATATACATGTGCAATTTCTAGTATCCTTATATTGGTGACTAATTTCGCAAGTCTGGATGACGTTGCGCTATTTGATCCTTGAATCTTAATTAAATCTTGGCACGAAGTACTCAACTGCACTAAGATGTCAACATACTGAGCACATTCGTTCATGAAACTTTGTCTTTCATCTGAATCCAAAATGCTAGCTTGCTTAAAATAGTTTTTCATCTTCACCTCAAATAATTGGCATTGAGATTCCAAGTTATCATCTGGTATCTGATCTTTGGTAAAATAGATTAACCTATCCTTTAATTTTCTTATTAAGTAACTTGCCGCTGTTGCATGATCAGGAGATTCGCACCATATCTGGAAAGAAATGTTGATTCTTTTTTCATCATCATCGGATGCTGTAATCAACTTTTCTATACTTTTCAGCATCACCTCTACAGACTCATGTGTGTTTACATTTTCCGTTCTTAAGTCTGTTGTTATACTTATAAAGAACAGTAGGGAGTGTACAGTATTTATCACGATGTCCCCTAGTGACAAACACATGTCAGACTGACTTATGTGTGTCATCATGTTATCAATAGTTGATGGCAATTCCTGATTTGAGCACTTATTTTTGTTATCCTCAAGAAGTTCAACATATTTTCTATTAACGCTGTTTTTGCTAATGTTGGTAAGAAGGGGATCACAATAGCATCTTTCAATCGCAGAAGTCATGGCTTGAACTGGATTTTCATTCATATACTCCATTCTGTATTGGATTATTTTTGAAGCAATTTTAAGATTTCTATATGTAAATCTATATCCAGGATGATGATCGATAGTCTTCTGTTTCGACTCCATTTTTATATTGAAATGTAGTTGAGCTAATATCAGAGCGATTAATTCGTTGCCTTTTATAAAACACAGCTCATTTTTAAGGAGACTGAAAGCATGTGTTTCTTTGATATATTCATTAGTTATCTCCTCCAGTGTACTGATATCTAGTGCGTCTAGGTGAATACTAATACATCTATTCCTGAAGGCACTACTCAAACTATTTCCTTTATTTCTTTCTGTGTTGAATGTTGCAAAGAGTCGAAAGTCATCATGGATTCCATCGCCACGTTTGAGTAGTTCGCCGCTACCACCCTCAACAAGTAGAATCTGTGGATCAGCCTCAGCTAGGGAGTTTAATCTTTCAATTACATCTCCAGATGTTTGTTCCACATTATCAAGCAGAACCCAATATCCTTTCCGAACAGCTTGTATGAGGGGACCTTCTATATAGGTGAAATTGACATCACTTGAACATTTTTGGTTCAGAATATTAATTACTTCTTGCGATTTTGTTCGGAGATCATTTAGCATTGTTGTGCTATAGAGACATCTTATCAAATCTAGAATATCATTTGCGGCCTTAAGAAGACTTTCAACACTACAATTTGCTACATCTTCAAGAATAGTTCTGTTATTCCTTTGATAAGCGGAAAGTTTTTCAAATATGTTTCCATTTTTTGCAGTCTTCAAGCAATATTGCAAAAGAGCAGCAAGTATAATCTTTAATGAATCATGTGCTCTCTTTCTTGCAATCTCTTCGTTTGATACCGTCCAAGATCCCAATAGGTCACTAGTTGTGGTCTCCCTTGTCATCTGAAACACAATCAATCGTTGCTTAGCCAGACGAGCTAATTCTATAACAAGTGATGTTTTGCCACAACTGTTTCCTCCTTGAAGCAGAATACTCATACCCGTTCTAGCGGCTGATGCCAATGTTGCCAAATTGTTAACTGTTTCAGAAGTATGATACAATGGAACACTGGACTGGGATTCATAAGATCCCTTTTTTAAATAGATCGAACCCAGGCGAACAAATCTTTCCATCTTGTCATCGCAATCCATCATACATGAATCTGCTTCAATAGATGATGCCTGGAAATGCTTATCAACTAAAGACAAGACAAATTTTCTGTCATCGTGCCTTGACAAGCTCCTTCCATATATCAAATCCAAAATCATTTTCGTGGTTTGTATCTCAATGACATCAGTCGTTGCACTATTAATTGAAGTATCAACCTTAGACAATCTGAAAAACTCAGCATTGCATTTCATTGCTTCAATGAACTTCATTATATCCCGAAGGTTGAAAGATGTAGCATTAGCACGGTCTCCTATTTTTCTGTTTTTTGCTGCTATTGATACCTCAGTGTGAAAGTCAAGAACTTTTTGTACGATATCAACCGAAAAGTAACCGATTGTATCATGCCCTTGTTTGGCATATGGCATCATCTTGAATAAGCTGATTTCTCTAATTTCTTCTTCAGAAAAATCAAAAAGGTTTATAGTTGCGAAGTGGCTTGCTACTGCCTCTGGAAGCTTTTTCCTGTCACCACCTATGTTTTCTGGGTTTTTAGTGGCAAATATTGTCAGCTTTGGTAGTTTTTGTATCTCACCTGTAGACTCAATTGTGATAGATTTATATCCAGCAAAAAGTGGAATAAGTTTGTTCAAAAGGGTTGGTTGAGCTAAATTCAACTCATCAAAAAGTATCCATGTATTCCTCGCATTCTTCAAAGCTTTAAGTAATTTTCCTTCAACAAATTTAAAGCATCTTCTTCCATTTTCCATCTGAGGTATCATTGATCCTATCAGATCATCAAAGGTTGTGTTAGCACTGAAATTGATGCGTACACATTCATAGCCCAAGGCAGCCGCTATGCTCTCAATAAGTTTTGTTTTTCCCACTCCAGGTGAACCGTTTAAAAGCAAGTTAAATCCACATTGAACTGCAGCGAAAATTCTACAGATGTTTCTAAAGGGGCTTTTTGAAATGTGAATTTCTTTAAGAGGATGTACGTTTGTTGTATTTTCAGATAGCCTGCATTTGAAAGGCATTTCAAGTGCTTTAACAAACCTATATCCAGTTGTATCATCTTCAACAACTGCCCAATTAATTGGATTCGATACAGTTTTACCATAGCATGCGTTTTCAAATTTTTCATAACCTTGTATTTCAAATATATTTTTGATAAATCCAATATCAGCTTTCTTGAAAAGCTCAAACTCATCGACATTACTACTATATCGAATCTGATCAATTACTAAGAAAAGTAATCCAAAGGCTAATACTTTCTCAATACGATTCTGGTCTTTCTCTTCTGCAGAAGCATCAATTTGCTTTTCGACAAATTGTTTAAGTCTCATTATTTGTCTCGATGAAATAGCTACTGCAGGTGAAAAGTGATCAATTACAGCAATAAGTTTATCCTTCAATTTGTTTGATGAATGACTACCTTCAATTAACAGTAATTGAGATAATTCAATTAGCTCATTAACATCATAATTGGAAACATTAATTTCAGTCATTCTCGATCTTATGGCTGGGCTTAGATTTATTTTCTTTTTGGCATTCTTTGATGTATTGACTGTTGCAAATATTTTCATGTCGGGTGAAACAGTAAGAGATGTACTCCTTTTTTCATTAATTGAACTGCACAATGTTATATCTTCAAACACTGAAAAGCTAGGTTCTGTTTCTAATAAGCTGTTTAACCTTTCTGTTACCGCTTGTGATGGCATATCAATGTCTTCAAGGATTCCAACCTTGCCTTCCTTAACGACTCTTGTGCAAGGACCATCTTGAAATAGGAACAAAACCTCAGATTTTTCATCAGAAATAATGTGAGTTATTTTTTCGGCTATCGTAGAGTACCTTAAATATGATGCTCGAAGTGATAAAGAATTTAAGACTTTTCCACTGGCTTGGTTGTAGATTATAGTAATAAAACGTTCCATGACATCTTTTAAGTTCATAATTGATTTTATTATCGTCTTGTAATTCATATGTTTCTCTACTGTTTCATGGTCATATTCACATGAAAGTATGAATTCTGTGGTAACTGCTATGTCATGTTCAAGATCCGTTGAATCTTCATCGGGCTCATAGTTGGAATCATTCAATACGCTTGAAATATCAGACTTAGATTCAGTATCAACTGAACTGAATGCTGAATCAGTATCGGATATTACGTCAATACTTTCTTCTTCATCATTTAGTTTTGAATCGAAATGGAAATTAAAATGATTTACATTTTCCTGTAGATTAACATCAAAATCATCGTCATCCAAGTCTTCAGCTATATCAGTAAACTTTCCAGTAGAATTGTTCAATTGACTTCGAAGAGTTTCAGCTTTCTGCACATTGTCTATACCTAGTTCAACTTCTCTTACTGCATTTTCAAGGTCTACATCAATGTAATGATTCAAACTGTCTGTGCTTACTTTAGCATGGCATTCAACAACTAGTTTCTCAGCAATACCCTTGAATTGCTTAGGTATCAATATCAAAAGCTTCAAAGCATCAAGAAAGGAATACGGTCGAAGTTTTCCAATCAAATCTGCAGAATCTGTCTCTTTGTTGCACAGAATCACCACTGCCTCACTTTCACGCTTTTGAAGTTGACACCAGGTTTCAATCAAATGCGATTTATAACATGTTGGTCCTATTAATAGAATAGGTTCATGGCACTCAGTGGCAATGCAAATATTCCATAGATTTGAAATAAACCTTCGGGGTGAATGTTTGAGCATTGAGCTTAATTTCTCTTTTTCTGAATCATCTGTTTTGGTAAACAAATTATACCTTTGTTCTGGGTAATTCATATTTATGAGTACTCCGTTTTCACTGTCGTATCTAATATCTAGGTCGCATTTGGCCAAATTGCTGCGAATGTCTGATGAGGGAAATGCCTCGGCTAAAGATTTAGTAAGGCGTGGAATATTCTCCTTTGCAGTGCGTGGTGAAAACATTTGATATCCAATCACTCCTAGGTCAAGCGATGGAAATAATGCTTTCCGTCTAAGCCACTTTATGATCTCACGCATGGTTACCTTAATCCCTTCACCAAATAATGGTTTCTTTGAAACCTCCATGTTTATTTTAGAATATGCTGAAGCTAAATCTTTAGCGATTTGAGTAGCTTTATCTTCTTCATCACTATTGATATTTTTACCACGAAGGATCCTTTTGCAAATGACAAATTCTAGTTCCTGCTCATCAAATTCGTCAAAATTGATTTCAGTAAACCTTGAACGTAAAGTTAATGGTAAGGCTTTTCTTCCAGCATAACCTGATCCATTTTGTGTTGCAAAGAACCGAAAATTCTCATGTGCTATAATGGTTTGCTGAGTAGAAGGCACTGTAATGCATCTTTCACCTTCTAATATTGGATATAGCATGTTCAAAATCGCTGGCTCAGCTAAATCAAATTCATCTGCTAGAAAAAACTTGCCATCCTGCATAGCTCGAACAAGAGGTCCCGGAGCAAATAACCCTGATGGCAGAAGTGAACCAAGATAATCATTAACAGACGTACTCTCAGTGTTATTTACACGTTCTACATCTATACCCTTAAGTTTAGCCAAATGAAGAATCATGCTTGTTTTACCAGTTGCTGCAGGTCCTTCAAGTAGAATGGGATAGTTAGATGCGATTGCATTTGAAACAATACAAGCATTACGATATACACGAGGAGTCCTGTCTTTATCAATGAAATGATCAGTTTCACAGTCCCCTGACCCTTCTTTCAACAAATGGTAAAATTTGTCAACATCGTATTTGAACTCGGGAAAGGTCTTTATGACAGTAGCTTGTGCATCCTGACTATGTTTCAAGGGGCCCAATAAATTAAGGCTAATTGAAGCACTCAATGATTCTGAGCAAGTTATATGTGATTTGGTACTATACATAGTTCGAAAAGCACCGTCAACTGTCCTTGTAAACTGATGTAAAGTCAAACATGATTCATTTTGTTTTTTTAATGCCATAAATGTTTCAACAATGCATTCCTTGTATCGACCTAGTTCACTGTTTCCAACATATGCACAGAATATTTCAGATAAATTAGCCGTTTCATACTGTGCTGAGTCATTCGTATGAATGACGGTAAATCTGTTGTACAAGGCTGGACTCAATTCTGAATTCGTGGTAACATTAGCTCCTGATAATCTCTCAGTATGGCCTACTCCTTTAGGTGGTGTCATAGTTGCTATGATACGAAAATTTGGATTCGGATTAATTATTTCGGTACCACATGCTGAATTTTCAGTGACAACCCATGTTGGCGGGGACTCCAGTACTGAATTTAATCTTTCTAAAACAGTACTTTGTGCCTCAGAGAGGTTTTCAATAATAAGCCAAGCTCCTTCTTTAACAGCTTTTGTAACTATTCCCTCTTGCCACTCCACGCACTTTTCCCCTGGAATCAAAGATCCAACAAGTGTCTCAGGTTCTGTCTGAGGTGATATGTGCAAACGTAGAATCTTCTGATGCAAAATCTGTGCTAAAGTGTCTACTATTGTTGACTTTCCACATCCTGAAGGTCCAGTTATTAGTACGGGCCTTTTTTGTTCAAATACTTGAATTATGGAATACCAACACATTTTCATCTGGTCAGATATTGAGACAATCGGATGACATCCTGAAAGAACATTTTCATTGAGTACAGCCGGTTTAAGTTTATCAAATACTGGCTGTCGGATTGATTCAAATGTCTCTGTCATTTTTTGTCGGATTATACTGCTGCGGGATAATCTGCAGTAGATGTCCAGAAACTGTTGGAGTTTATTCTGACCAGAAACCTCATCTGATTTTGCAACAGATAGAATCGCTTGTTGCACAACAATCCCAACTCTTGGCATTTTGGTCTGCAGTATGTACTCTGTCATTAAAAGTCTGCATAATATGTTGTATGTATCATAGCAAAATTTTGTTAGATAGCTTGTGTCAATGTCAGTAGGAATTTCAGTGATTACTTTTTGCTCATCCAAAACAAGTGTTATGTTCCCATCACGACATTCCAAACTTAACCCTGGAGCAGATTCTACGTCGGAGTTTCTAACATCAAAATCGTTGTTCCTCAACGCATTTTTAATACAAGCTCGAATCATTTCCTTAGCTTTCATATGCCTGAATCGAAAGCAGTATGTCAAATATGCAGCTTGTAATATAGTCACTGCCAGTCGCTCGGTGCTGTTAGTCTGATTTTGCATCATGGAATTTATTGTATCACAAAACTTCAAGGCATCACGGAGTGTTATCTCTGCATATGATGCAGTACGTTCTGGAAAGTCTGCACTGCTTATGAGGCTCACTAGCCCACCATGAATATCCATGATAACCTTAGGTACTCTATTGCATTCAGGTATAGCTGTCTTCTCAAGTTTAGTTTTGATAATGATTTTTTGTTCATCATTAGATGATCCATGCATTATGACAGGGATATAACGAGAAAGCATTGCGGCTGATTGAGCTTCTCTCTTTCCTCTATACAAACCTGTACACGGATTTTGCGTACAAAACAAGCGAAAATCTTTGTGTTTTGTGTATTGCAAGTATCTGTTCTCTTCTAGTTCTTGTTCTGTTTCCATATCGCCTTCAGCAGACTCTGTTGAGACAAACAATACACCAGTGTCAATCGCATTTTCTATACTGCAAAGTGTGGCTTCAGGTGCTAAATTCATTTCATCGAATAGTATCCAAATACCCTTTCTGAAAGCATACGTAAATGGACCTTCTTGAAACTTAACACTTATTTGTTCACCTTCTCTTATTGGAATTGCAGTGCCGACAATATTTGACACGGTCGTATTTGTTGACATGTTGAATCTAATCAATGGTTTTTTTAATCGCCGGGCAGTTTCTACTATAATAGCCGTTTTGCCAATTCCTGTAGGACCTTCAAGTAATAGATTGATTGGGTTTTCAGCAGCTTCGACGATTCTTTTTAAATTCTCTTTCATAGTTTTTGTCTCCACTAGTGGCTCAACATCAAAAGGAATGAATTTATGTAAATCTTCCGATACTTCTGTGAATTTATAATCATTTGTCGTCACATATGCATTAGTACGTTCTTGTTTGGCTGCCTTTATTTCATTATTAAACATTCGCTCTGTAATGGTGCTAACTGGGAAAGTATCCTTAGATTTTTCTTCCTCGTACCTCTCCATAAGTTTCTTTTTTGCACTCTTTCTGTAATGCTGTTGTTCATTTTGTCGGGTAGAAACATCATGGGTCATGTCCAAATTTTGGAATCCCTGGTCTTTGTGCCTTTCTAATACTGCTTTAATTACCCGCATTTGAGTATTTCTATCGATTCCAAGTAGACGACATAAAGCCCTTATACTTGGGTCACGAATGAAAAAGAAGGCATGGTTCATACCTATAACAAGATCCATGTAATGTCTCTTGAAATATTCATGTATAACCTTGTTTTGATGTAAAACATATATTTCACAGATACGACAGTAAATATTAGCTATGTTTCTGTCTTCGCTACTTTCTTGTACAAAAAGAATGTCAAACACCTGTTTCAATATGTGATGCAAAACCTTATTAGCTAGAACAGTCTGTGATTTTGTTAAATTGTCGCTGCATATTGCCATCAAAAAGTAGGTTTGAGTGCTTGAAGTCAAGGAAAATCCAAGAAGATGGTACTGAAAAGGAACTTGTAGCCATTTATTTTCCTCAAGCAAGGACATCGCAGGCGATGCCTTATTCTGTGTAAAAGTTTCAATCAAAATTTCAGCAAACAAATGAAATAGTGATATGTTGACTGGTTGTAAACTTCGAACAATCGGTTCCAGGATACTAATGGCAGATTTCATAACGAGTGGTTGATACTGATTTTCTTCAAGAATATTTTCGATGGCTGTTCGTTCATTTCGGAAACGAAGGCTTTGACGAAGAATATTGCCAAAGCCACGAAGCACTTCACAATGTATCTCATTCTCAAGATCTGTAACCATTTCTTTTAGAATTTCAAATATCAACTCCACAGGTACTTTAGTTACATCAAGTTCCTTAACTAATGTACTTGTAGATAACACATTTATTGGTGGAATTAATAAACCAATACTTTCTCTGCAAGCCAATGATTTATGGACCATCTCAGCAATCCAGGAAAGGTAAATAGATATACATTCTGTATCTGGACAATGATGACCTATGTCACGTAGTAGTGACAGAAATGTTGGATTTGCTTCATTGATTGAAAGTATGGAAATCTCCATGAACTGTGTTGTTACAAATTCTAACCATTTTTTATCAACATCGTCACTGCTTAATAGTAGGGACCTGACGAAGTCCCACATTACTCCCCTTTCATCGTCGGTGGCTATCGTCTGATTACAATCACGAATATGCAATGCCAACATTTCTATATCTGCACATTCCCAATGTTTCATGTGTTCTTTAAGCCTGCTTGTTAGAATTTCACTAAGAGGCCACGATTTGATGTTCTTCAGGCAGTTTGGTTGGAATATCAATAGATTGCGATCATCACATTTTAACAGTTCATCATACACAGATGTTGCACATTCTTTGTTCATTGTATAAATTTGATCAAGTAAATGACCTATGTCAAGGTGAAAGTAAATGTATTCTCGCCTGTTTTCAAGTTCATGGGCTTTGATATATCTGATATACATTTCCCAATTTTCACTTTCGGATTTGTTCAAGTATCTTGATTCAAAGGCATGTACCAGAAGACCAACAAGTGTGTCAATTCCTGAATCCCTGCCTATTTCTTCATCCATCTCCGGGTTACTTAAGTCAACCTCACTCACTA
>JAUCNG010333289.1:0-18622 GCA_032353305.1 Cephalothrix spiralis
ACATAACATTGGGAAGATAGAGAGCCAATAAAATAGGGTCACATTTTTATCTTATATTAAACAATGACATCTTATCAAGGGCTGTTAGCAAAAAATGTTGAAGTTCAAATTGAATAAATAAAATTTATGTCAATAAAACAATTTTGAAGACCAATCTCAGAAATTAAATTTACTTAATTAATTATTACGTAATATAATTATCATTTCGTACAATTGCTATTACGAATCCGTAGTAAATGCCTAAATGGCACAATTTAAAACTATATCCCCGATCTCTTGCACTAGTTATTTAGAATCAGGACGATTAAGTGAATCACACATCGGGTCTCCGTGGCGCAATTGGTTAGCGCGTTCGGCCGTTAACCGAAAGATTGGTGGTTCGAGTCCACCCGGTGACGCATGATTTTATTTTTTTTTATCACTATGACTATAATTATGTGTATCATGAATTGACTCATAGTGTAATAAAAAATTGGGTATTTTTATTAATCATATATACAAAACACAAAACAGTGGGGCTCGTCCGGGATTCGAACTCGTGGCCTCTCACACCCAAATTTAGATACTTACCCCTAGACCAACGAGTCGCTTGACATCAATTGATGGATGTGGGTACATTACGTAATCAACTTACCCAAGTAAAATTTCCCTAAAGAAAAAGTGACACCGTTTCCGCTCATTGGTCGCAGTGGAAGAACCAACCAAACTTTATGTCAGGAACAAAAATAATAATAAAACTAAAAAACCAATTTTAATACGAGTTTTGAGAGTTGAGAGTGTTCGAAAATGAATGACGCATGCAGAGAGCATGCTGAACGTGTAATTAACAGAAAACGAAAATATACAGAATCGTTTTCGGCATCGGAAAAAGCTTACCATTCGCTATTAAAGGACACAGAATACTCTGTTTCAAAATCCCTTTTAAAATGGGGACGAAACGTGTTCGAACCAGATTTAGACCAAGATAACATTCCACATGCTATCAGAATGCCTATCGAATACTTACAAAAGCATCTCAAAATTATGTCTCTAAATTACATCGAGGCTCTGTTTGAACGGCAACCAATTTCAAAAAGACTTATTCCAAAAAATTTAAAGATAAAAGCTGTTCCCATTGAGACGTTCTCCCTCTTTACGTACCTAGATATGGTGCAAGACGTTATAGTTGATATGTGTGAGGGAGTAGATGATATGGAATCGATTTTGAAAAAATACTGGTCGTACTTACGTTCTGAGGAACCTAAATTACCGGGTTCTTTAAAAGCAATCCACACACCAAGGGTACCAGTAAATTTTTTTTGGAAAATTAATAAGTGTAAACTATTGGTCAGACTCTACGATTGGTTTTATTGTCACGAAGAATTGGGGAAATGGAATCAGTACGTTGCCTTAGAATCAATGATTCGAGTATTTTCAAAAACTATGGTTTTGGACATTGAAAGGAATGACTTTAAACAGACACAATTAACCAAAAATAACATTATACATCCTTTGTACAACTTGGTATTTTGTTTATCGGTATATTTGGATACATGTAAAACAGACACGTGCAATATCTTTTTCATCCAAGAATCTCAAAACGCTGTTCATGCATGTGTACGTATGGGG
The DNA here is from genome assembly GCA_032353305.1 of Cephalothrix spiralis. NCBI lineage: Eukaryota > Metazoa > Nemertea > Palaeonemertea > Archinemertea > Cephalotrichidae > Cephalothrix > Cephalothrix spiralis. The sequence continues at coordinate 1,609 of JAUCNG010333289.1, forward strand.
GCTATCGAGATATTGGGCTCTATGGGTTTTTCTAAGCAATCATTTGAGCAATGTGACGCAAACGAAAGAACCCCCTTTATGTTGGCCTCCGAAATACTTTATGCGTCCGAAAACATAATAAAACACCGGAGCAAAGCATGTTTCATAATTGTAGCAGCTCAAACTCCAGGAATATTATTCGACCACGACACAGACAAACTTTTACCAACGGATTCCATAAAGAACAAAGACATAAGACATATGTGTGGATTAGATGACCCAAAAACGTGTATATTCATACTTGCGGGCTTAGATTTGAACGTTGTATCACGTAGATCATTCGTAGAGGAAATTATAGACAGGTCTCGATGGTCCTGTACTGATATATTGAGCGGTATAAAAAAACTTGTGCATCCCTCGACCTTTAAAGACATTCAACTGTGTATGCGTTCATCACAAGCCGGGATCATAGAAAGCACAGTGGTGCAATGTTTCCCGGAAAATGGTGGAATCAAGAATGTTGCTTTTCCTTCATGTATCGGTAGTAAGATATTGGACGTTGTTTACTTTCATTTTCTGAACGTTCACCCAAAGTTAGAACAACGCAGAAAGAAGAGACGTTTTAGACCTTGTGAATATATGGAATTGAAACGTGAACTGTATTTAAGTTGATCACATGTGGATAATTATAATGATTAAAATCAATTTATTATGGGAGACCACATTATGACTTCTAAATGTTTTATTTCGATACACAATGCTTGAATTCGTGAAATTTCTACGGCGCTTAATTGTTGTTCGTGTGGAAATCCCATTTCGGTTAAATCTATTACACAGTCAACATAATAGCTTCCCGTAATGTGTTTGATATTGTTAATATTTCTTCTTTTTTCAAAGAATTGTTCTTCCTTGGTTAGCAGAGAAGAATATCCCATAAAACTGTTTCTCATGTTTATCCATTTCGATTTCATAACAATCACCTGCTCCCGTACTAAAGCTATTTGTTTTTCACGAACTAAATTTTTGTCAGTATTTTCCACTTTGTTCGTGTCACTTAGTTTCACCGTTACTGTTTTTTCTTTGATGTGAATGGGTTGTTTATCTGTTATTTTGCTATATTTTCCTTTAAAATGTGGAATTTCGAAATCTGATGGTGGTTTCACAACACAACGTCTCTTTCTTTCAACGTCCTCATCTTCCTTGTTTTTCAGTCTCTTCAACCAACTGTTTCTGTACACTGCAAAATTATCAGGGTGGGTTAATTTCATGATATATACTTCAATTATAATGTCAACGTGACACTGCTCTGATAACGGGCAAAAACACATCAGTAATTTACCGGACAATGTTTCCAATTTGTTAAATAGAAATTGATTTTGTAGCAAATACAGTCTATATTTGTCATATATTTTTCGTAGGGTTCGTGTATCAACATTACCATAATGACAATACCACAAGTTTGGAAAGATTGATATAGAACAATTGACTATCAACGGTAGGATTTCGTTCTGTATTAACCACACCTTTCTGTATTTGTCGTAGTAGTCCCACGCACATACGCGTTGCGGTATGCCCAAAGTCGAAAACATGTTGTTTCAAGTGTTGGGCAGTTGTAAATATCCAAATTTACATGTTCGAAACTTCTTATAAATTATGGATTATAGTGTTCGAAGAGTTAGATACAGTTAATCTAACTAACATTAACACCTTGGTATATAACTATTGTTTCCCATTTGTAAGTGTCAATTTGAAATGGCAGGAGATACAGACAAACAATTTTGGGAACAATCATTAAATTGTAGATCTGAAATAAAATACAGAAATCTAAATCAAGATTCGAACTCTTATAGCGATCTATGTCCCAATCAGTTCATTGAAAGGGACATATTGCAGAAATGCGTAAACGAAAACCAGCATGTAGATAGAAAATATTTAAACAGTTTCTACTCTAATTGGCAACTTTTCGTACATCCCCTCGTTTTCGAATGTGTAAGGAGAGAAGACAGTGATAATAAAAAATATTCAAACCCGTTGTATGTATTGGCCTACGGTAAACGTACTCCACTTTACCTTGCTTTCCGATCGAAAGATATTGCAGCTGAGTTCACATTAGAAAAAAAACGCGCAGAATTCATAAACCGCATACACGAGTTACATGCGACCAAATTTAAAGAAATAGTTGATGCAAAGGTGGTTGTTGTTACACCGTTTAAACACGCATGCTGTGGACCTATACATGCGTTGAAAATATACTCTATCGGAACGGGACCACAAACATGGGCTCTACGAAAGGTGCTCGAAGAAGAGTCTTGGTTTACCGAACGTTTCTATCCAGATTTGAACGGTTCGAGTATTTCGAATCAAGACAGTTTCTTAGCAGCAAAGGGTGTTTTGGGTATGTCGACTTTGACCATTCCATCACCCAATAACATTAAAGTTAATGCAAAACCATGTCACGACAAAAACTCTATAATCTACAAAGAGAATGAAATTACTTTTTACGAAGCACAAGTTCATTACGAAAACGTAGAATTTAAACACGGTAGGCAGATTTCAGTAGACACGGATAAGAAAAGAGCAAAAGTAAAGAGCCTTCAGAATGCTTTGAAACACAAAGTTTGCCAAACAATAGGCTCCAAAGATTTAGGTGAGTACAAAGTTTTCTATGATTACGATAGAGACATCATTCCTGAGCAGTTGGTCTTTAACCCCCAAAATGAATCCCAAGAAGACTATAAACAGCGAGTAAATGACCATATTGAAGAAAAACACCAAGAGATGATGTCCGATCAAACTTTGTATGGTAAAGAAGCTAACGAAATCAGAGATTTTGTAGATAACATGGCTAGTATTATCATAAAATACAATACCAGAACTTCAGCTAAATTTGCAAACGAGTGGCAGTCCGATCAGACATTCAAATGGAGAAGGGATGTGAAGCAAGAATGTCTAAGTCCACTGTTTGAAAACTTGCATATGCTATCAGACGTTAAATTTGCTAGTCTTATTCACAACTCTGTATGCAAAGCTATTAAAGATGGTCTAATAATCAAACAGGTTCCTGTTACAGATAATGTGGTTAGACTAATTCGATTACATCTAATCGAAATTGAATATGCTGCAAGAATCATAGCAAAGAGGTTTTGGAAAGACAATTTAGTAATGCAGTTACTTAGCGAAGAAGAGCAGATGAAAAGAGAAACGATGGCAGAGAATGAAGCCTACGCGATATCGAATACAGACACTTACATATTTTTTGATATGGAAACAGGAGCTGAATTCCATCAACCCGTAACGCAAGAATGTGATCCAGTGTTGTGTATATCAGCTGTCGGTTTCCGAAACAGGCCGAGTAAAGATCCTGAAACTGGAACTGAAACGTTCACTATAGATACGTATGATTCTTTTGTTTTGATGTCTCCCGGAACGACGTCAGAACAAACAAACAAAATCAAAGCCATTCACAAATCAAAAGATATGTGTAAACGTTTAACGCAACATGTTCAGGGTGATGTGAATGCAAACAAATTTGTACAGTCGGTTGATATGAACTTTGAAAAAGGAGACAATTTCAATGTACATTTCTTTCATACAGAATTGGAACTATTAGAACACTTTGTCAAATTCCTTAGACCATTCCATGCCATGATGGCTTTCAATTATTCTTTCGATTTTTCGGTACTCGAAAACAGATTGTTACAATTGCGAGGTGCGCCGAGAAATTATGTAATCGAACTTCCAAATGGTGAACAGATCCTAAACACGAAGATGGATTTGTGTTTTTCCCACAGGTTCGATACAGCAACTAGGGTACGATACAACGTAAAACAAAATGAACAGAAGGTTAAACTGAAAAAACGATCAACACAACAACGTGAATTGGACAACAAAAACACAAGTCTTCAAGATTCTATATCAAAAGATAGCGTGGATAGAAGACAAGATGGTCCCGGTACCGACCCACCTTTTAAGAAACGGAAGATCTTAGATTGGATGATCCCGGTGGATTCATACCAACCGTCGTCATCTTTTCATTTGGGTAGAAATAGTCCAAGATCATCTTCCTCAAACAGAAGGAAAAGAAGGCACACTTATGGGGATTCTAGTACGAATAACACTCATGGTGAAATGGATAGTGGTATTGACGCTTCAAAATACAACAGCGACTATGACGACGAAGACGACAGTGAAGAAGAAGAAATAATTAGTAAAAATGAACTTATATCGAGACTTACGAGTTTGAGAAAGGCGCCAAACAGAAAAACCGATACGAATATAAGCATGTTGGGTATATTCAAACATATCAAATACTTTTCCAGCAATCACAAAATGTTCATCGATGTTATGAAACTCGTTGCAAACAATAGTACCGGAATGACCAAATTAAACACTGCAGCCGAACGAGAATTGGGTTTGAAGAAAAAGGAGGGCGTTGCTTACAAAGACATCCTACCCATGTTTAAATCTGGTAAAATAGAACCGATTCTCGAATACTGTGTTTTGGATACCATACTCCCTGTATTGATGTTTCTGAAAACTCAAAAAGAAAAATTCACGTGTTGTGTACAGACCAAAACCGGTTTGCATCCGAGAGTCATTTACGACGATGGAACCGTGTCTTTGATAACTTGTCTATTTGCAGGACCAGGTGGTGTATGGTTTGATGGCTGTGTGCTACCAGATGTAAGCGGAATGAAACCAGATACAAACTACATGAAAAAGCCCGGTTTCTCATATGACTGTTTCAGAGACTATGAAAAGCTAAAATACCTCGGTGGCACAAACGGGGCCACAATTGGTGTTTATACAGTACCTACCGGTACAGTAGATGCCACTAATCAATATCCGCGTGAAATTATGAAATGGAACCTCGGTATGTCGACAATAATGAAGTTCTCATACATTATCAGAAACAATTTGCGTTATGGCATAGATTTCATACTGGATAAGGAAACCACCGTATGCGAACCTATCAACAGAGTGGTCAGTCGAGTTTACGCGAAATGTACGCGAGAAAAATTCCATTCTTATGCTAGCAGAGCTTCGAGTGGTATGTTAGTAAAACGGCTTGAATTTAAAGCCAAAGAAGCGACAGAAAAAGACCCCTACAAGAAACGTGACTATGGAAACATGCAAAACGCATTCAAATTGAATTTGAATAAAATCTACGGCTACCTAGGTTTGTTTATGGCAATTGTTGGTGGTATGATCAGTAAGGCGGGACGAAATGGTACGCAAAGGATTTCAACTAAGTGGAAAGAAGCTACAAACTCAAACATTGCCAATTCAGATACCGACTCCGCTTTTCCTATATATGTTTGTGAAAAGGTATTCAGAAAATTCGGCAATTTTTCCAGATACATACGTTCCAAACTTTCCACCCAAGTCAAGCGACCGTCGAGTAGACGTATGGTGGAAACCCTCGTCAAAGTCTTAGACCAGTTTCTAGAAAAGGTGAATGAAGGTCAAGCACCCGCCAAATTTCTGCTTGAAAAGATATTCTTCGCGGGTACCATATCGATGGGCAAAAAGAACTATTGTGGTCAAAAAGCTGTGTGTAGCGGAAATCCGGAGAAACCGTTTAAAGTATCTTTTCACATCGCCGGCTTCGACAAGAGCCACTATACCGAATTAAGACGTGTCGGTATTCCTGTCATTTTACAGCTACTTTGGCTGAGAGATGTCTGTGGTTTTTTAGAATTTATCCAAACTTTACACAGCTTATCCTTCGTTACCATTCTCGTTGAAGAGATTCTCATGACTTCCAAACGCGACTTGTGTGATAAAATGGACAAGTATAAAGCGACTTTAATAGCTGTATCTAGCGTGTGTGCGAATGTTGGGATTAAACAAAATGCTGAAGAAAGGGTGGAAAAGATAAAAATTGATTTGAAAAACTTTCTAAAAAACCAAGACAGAGAACGTGAACGTCTAACAGCCGGTGCTATTACTTTGGATAAGTCTTACATTTACGGTGAGGAAAAGGTCGGTGATATGCAGAAATGTAACACAGTCGCATGTAAAGCTACCGCAATATATTGTCGTGTTAAGGGATTGCCTTACTCACATGCACCACTGTTCATAGATGTCTGTAGGCCATGTAAAGGTCAAATTAGCGGTGGTTTACAAGGTGTTCTTCAAACTATGCTATGGGATTCTCCCAGGTTTGAAAAGGAACGAGACAGAGTAGCGATTGAGAGAAAGGCCAAGTTGGCAACTCAAAAAATCAAACCTTCTGATCAAACACGAATGGACGAAAGTCTGTTGGGTGGCAAAGAATACAGAATGCAATTTACAGCCACCGAATATGCTATAGCTGAAGAATGTCTAAGTTCGATTAAAACATTGATAAAAAAACGTGAAAGTTATGGAGATAACACGAACAAATGCATAGACATGTTGGATGAAATCAAACATCAAGATTTCATAAAAAGCAGAAACAATCCAGCTAAAATCAAAAGGATTGAAAAACTTAAACTCAGAACCATGGAATATATGAAACACTACATACCTGAAAAAGAATGCTTTCCATCTGTTCTAATGGATGAAAACTTTGAATGGGGAACATTGGAAGATTTGGGATTGTCACCCGAAATAGACGTTGCCAAAATGCCCTGTATCAAGGTTCAAATTAACACACGTTTTGCGTACGGGGAAGATCGATGTTATGATTTATGGAATATGTTTATTGAATTGTGGACTGCGTTTGGAAGTAACTCGTTCAGATGGGTCATTATTCACGAACAGACCATGTTTTTAGTTAAAAATGAGTATAATGTCAATGCATTCATACCGGTTGAAACTTCAACGCTGGTGGAATTAACACCAGATGCCAACTCGTGGCTTAGATTGGGGCAGAATAAACGACTATATATAGAAACGAATAAAACCGTAACGATGGACATGTTTCTATACAGGCAACAGACGCGAACAACACCACACATATTAGATGATATTCAAGGAAGGTCGTTTGTTGAAAACGTAGATTCGTTTTCTTTGAACGTTCCAAATACGTTTGCCTTTACATGTGAAAGCGATGCTTTAAAAAAAGCCATTGCAAATGCCTACACAGTTTACATGAAAAGGGTGGGAATGAACAGGAAGAAGGTGTATCCAGTGATACAGTTTTCAGCAATGGCAGCAACAAATCACGTTACTCTAAAGGTGGGATCTGTATCCAGAAGTTCCAAACATAAAAACGGTGAACATGTATACGTTGGTGAGGGCGAAAAAATATTCGAAACTACCGTATGTATAACATCGGTCGTCAGAGATGATAAGAGAAAACAATTGCATTGGGTTTGGGATCAACCTAATGTGTGCGTTTATCTCAGTGAAATACACAATAAACTACAAACACAGAAATGTATCAAAAGCAGCAGACTGATGACTTGTTTGTTTGATCTCGAAACGTACGAAATGGAATTTTTCAATGAATATACTCGTGTTACACTAGAGGAGAATGAACAATTGGAAAACGTCGGCCCAGAACACGAACAGGTGGTGAAACGGTGCTTACTTTACACAAATATAACACACGTCAATTCACAAAGAGACGTAACAAACCATGGAAAGCTAAGGAAACCGAACGAAGAGTTTGAATTCAGCGTTATATCAGATCATAAAGTAAACGAGCGCATAGGGAAAATTTTACAATCGGATGCGTTCACTGACCTCTTTTCTACACCCTCTGTTGCTAATACTGCTCATGTTACTGGAGACAATAAAACAAAAGGAATAATTAACGGAAGTAACTCTAAACAATCCAGACTGTTTTTGAAACCGCGCAAACGATAGAGAGTTGTTTCAGTGTTCGACTATAAACACCCAACCCTTTACCCCTGTCCAACAATAAAACTTTCGTATACACACTATATCAGTCATATTACACCATATCATTCAACGCTATGGACACATCGCGTTTCGTTTTCGCAGTGAAAACTTTAGTCAAACAATTCATAAAGGGTGAATATGAATTCAATTCCATGGTTGATAAAGATTATATTCAAACTTTACTTTCAGAAGACAGATTTTTAGAAGCATACTTTTTGTGTACCGAGGCTAACCAAGGTCTAGCAAACTGGACAAAACATATGTTGTTTTCAGATGTTCGATGGTTCCTTTCCTGTGTAAAAAACACTACATCGAAGAAACGAATAATGGATTGGTACAATAAACATCGTAAAATGAATGGGTGGATTTGTTCCGAAAATAACTGCATAAACTTTACGCTTAAAGAATACGAGAAAATCTTTTCCGAATTCGTAGAAAACAATTGTGTTGAAGAATGCTCCAGTTGTATTAATTCGAAATATCCATTTTACGAGTACGCTAAAGACCCGATGAGCGTCGGTACATACTTTCACGAGGTTTTAGCCAAAGATCAGATATTTCCACACGTTGTTGAAGCTCTAATAAGACAGCAGCCCAATACCAACGATACCGATACATCTGATCTGTGTTGTCACACTTCAGGTAGAATTGTATCCAGTAGAATACCATTGATCGCATCGACACCAGACTGTATAGTTAGCCACCATGAACATTTCATCGAACTTGCACGCGATATATTGGTTCAATCACAAACCAATGTGATCAAAAATGCGAAAGAATTATACAGGAACGGACAAGCCGATATGAATATGCATTTGGACGACGATGATGATAACGATACACTAAACAACATGTGGCAACCCCAAAATATCCCCAACAAAGTCAATAAATCTCCCATAAAAGCACTCATTGAACTAAAAGTCGCAACGAAACCTTCCATCACAGAAATGGATGTGAAAGAAGTACTTTTATGTGTAGACGATTATGATATGAGAAACTCCAAACTGAGAGCCATAATCGACAGGTGTCTTAAGATTTGGGATAAAAAGAGTACTTTTTTAGAGGGTGGCACGGGTGATGTGTCATGGGGGCAACTTAACAGAAGACCCATAAGAGCAGCGTGTATTTTATATGATGTAACATCCCCCTCGAATCAACCCATATTAACTCACGTGTGGGAAAACAATAACATTCCATATACATTATCGAAGAAATGTGAATTCAATTTGCAAATCCAAGAACAACGTCTTACACTTGGTCATTTATCAAACGAATGTCAGTCGATCTTTGTTTTTCTCATACCGGCTGAAAAAATACAAGACGAGGTTCGACAAAACATACTCAACGAGATCTACCAGTGTAATAATAACGGTCAGAAAGCTTCTAACTTTTCCACGGATGTTGTTCATTATATGACATCGAACAGAATAGGATTGGTGTATGCGGTTGAAACGGATATCGAGAAATGTCAACTCGAGCGTATGGAGCAGTTTGCGGTAAACGAAGGTCTAAAGAATATCGGTGTTAAATATCAGGATCACGCTCTATTACCTTTACCTTACATTAAGCCCAAGGCCTTACACAGAAGACAAGTAAAACTCATAGTACATTCAAGTGAAAAAGAAAGAAAAGCAAATCTTGTAAAGCATACAGTTTATTCTCGTAAAAGATACATGTATAGATCTACAAGATCTAACTTTTTTTCGAAAAGAAATGAAAAAAGTAAACAGTCTTCTTTGAGAAATAACAACAATGCCAACAACGTTCCTGTACGAACATCTATACCAAAACCGTCCACTAGTCGTTCTCTTGAAATCGTTAAAAGTAAAGAGGATGTCAACAAAGAAGACATCGTGTGGGATTCGGATGACGACCACGATTTGGTCAACATTATGAAAATGAATGGATACTAATGGCAACTGTCTCCTGTTATCTATCCATGACAGTTGGTTGTGTAAGATTGAATTGTTCTCGAAAACGAACAGTGAATTCTTCCCATTTTCTAACTATTCCTGCTCTATTGAGTCGTTTTTTGCACAAGTCTTTGCAATGTAATTGTGATACTCTTAATTTACCAGATGGGTCGAATATAGATGATTTTAGAAATTGACGATTTGTTTTTGTGTTCTTGTATTTAAAACTGATGCTACTGTAGTCGTCCAAGTCGACTCGACCCGGCCTTCTACATGTACTCATTGTGTCATATTCAGCAAAAGTGTTTCTGTTTGAGATTAATCCATGTACAATTTCTTTGCCTATTGATTCAAACAGATACATTTGTTGTTCGTGTGTCATGTAACGGGTTCCCATTTCCCATGCAATCATTTCTATTATGTCATTTATTACAGCAGAAATGATCGTACCCAGTGTATGTGACATGTACGCCTTCACGTTGGCTAGAAACATGTCTATTCTAGCCGAAGATGAAGGTGACATAAACATGTTTACCAATTCTTCCATTACAATCATAAATTGCTCACTAGAACGGCCACTCACCCTACAGCATCTTTGGAAGAACTGTAATTCGACGAGTTCGTGATCAGCAGTCTTTTTATTACCATTGGTACAATTTTTAGACTTTTTGTGTTTGGTTTTACGTCTGAAACTCACGTTTTGTCGACCATTTGACTTGTTATGACAAGGAATAGACACCACCAGTTTGTTAGCATGAAACGTTTCTTTTTCCAAAAGCGGTATGTTGGAACTGTCATTGTATGTCATTTCGTTCGTTATGCCTACAAAAGGATCGTATATGGTACTAGAACAAGTGGTCATTATTGACTTCGAAATTTGAGGTAAAGCGAATTTGTCTTTTGTAGATAATGCTCTTATAAACAGTACCATTTCTTCGTAGCTTTTGCTCATGTTTACATTTATTTGATAAGTTTGATTTGGATCTGTTCTAAATACTGGCGACGAGTTTCGATTTTTGTTTGAACCACCGTGGGAATTGTTTTCTTTCGAAAATCCTGGGTTTGAATTCATGTACATGATTCTTGGCGATGCTTTATAAATAGTAGCTGTTCCGTTAGGATCTCTACTAGATATGACTTGTCTACTACACGAACTTTGTGAAAAACAAGCCGATGTATTAAGTTCACTATAATCGTCCTCTTCGTGTTCATTTTCAAAACTTGTTTCCCACATTGAACCGGTATTTATCAAACTAGGTTCAGAGGATATTTTGACCATATATACGCGTACTTGTTCTATTAGGTTTATAGTAAAATACACGTCTTGTTCATCAACCACTTTCGTTCGCTTTGGTTCTGAGTTTAATATTTTCCATTCCACTTTACGTTTTTTGCCCCCTCTATCTACAGCCTCGTTATTGATGGACATTCTCTTAATCCATTTTGTATTTTTGTATCTATAATGTCCTTTGGTATAAAGTGAATTCGTGTATTCTATGTCTATGCGTGCTCTTTTACATGTGTTGGCAATAATCTCGTCTATGCAAAAATGACGTTTGCCGTTTTTTACATTTCTACGTTTTACAGAGTTAATCTGTTTCATTTCGACATTCATGTTTTCAATCAAAGTATCATAGTCTATACACGGAGCTAGAGACGATAGAAAGTCTTCCGTATCATCGAACATGATGGAAGTGGAATCTAGTTTCGTGCCGAAATCGTTCGCTAGATTGGCTGGAAATTTATACACCCCAGAACAATGGGAATTACCTGATGTGAAAAAATCTAATGTCTTTGGAATTATCTACACAATCAATATCTCATCATCCAATACCAGCAAAACAGAAGTTCAGTCCATGTTAATGAAAGTCAATAACGGATTCGAAAGCGTACAGGATGTTTTCCATGCTTTTGGTAGTCACACCGGTACGTATTTGTTAGATGATATACAATTATGGTCTTCTACTGGAATATTGGTATACTACAACACACCTTTGGACACTATAACAATATTCGTTCCGCACATGGCGTGCTGTCCGTATGTGCATTTATTTTTGGTAGAAATCGATTCAAAACAATGTTTTTTCAAAACGTTTGTCGAAAAAGACTGCAAATTCACAAAGTATCTGTGTCCGAATTCAGAGTTCAACAACACTGTCAAACCTTATCTACCAGCAGTGTGTTGGCATTTTTCTGCAGTGTCAGCACCAGACAACCCATTTATACTAGAATCAGTAAATCTACCTCCAACTCTGATTCTCAAACTACCCAAATCGATTGTCACTCACCATCACCAAAACTTCATACTTTATACGAACCTCCAATTGAAGAAAGCAGAAGAATGGAAACGGTCAACTGGTTCAAAATTTTCACAACTTCACGGTAATACATTACAATATAAAATAATTGAAAAAACTAAATCCCTTCTGTTACATTCGTCTTCTACTGTGATAAATGGCTGTTCAATTTATGCAGAGGGGTTATTAGAGACATTCCAACAGTTCGTTGATATTGAACGAAATGAAAAAACAAAGAAACTTGTTGCAGATTTCGATAAGAGGTCGAAAAAGGTTAATTCACTATCGCAGTTGATTGATTTACTACGAACTTATGTAGATGATACAGCACAATTTGCTGACATGTTCAGATTAGAGTCAGAGCTCTTAAGCGTATCATCTAGTCAGGTTCACCTACAGGATAGGCCTACTGTACTTATATTCCTGAACACTATAGCAGACAAATTAGAAGCATGTAAGCAAGACATTGACAGTTTTCCCAACAAATTACGAAATGTTTTGATCGCTGATTCGGGTATGGGTGTTATTACGAGAACGGCTCCTGTTTCCAGCGATTTTCAATCACGTACAGACGATCCTTTGCTTTCCGTTGCAACAAGTGGAGTGACAGAGCGCGGCACCATCAACAAGAATGCTTCACTGGATGTGGGTAAAAAGCATGAGTATGTCACTTGTAAGAACATGGAATACTCCTTGCATGTGTTTACGGAAAAATTCGTAGAAAAAGAAATGCAAAACACGATAAAAGGCACCATTACTCAAATTTCATCTATCATAGATGAAACACCTAATGTTAAATCGGAAATGGGCCCATTCTTTGAACGAATTCTTAACATGACTACGAGTTTATTATACAAGCCCAATTTATCGGCGGACAGAGACGGGGGTGGTGCAAGCGATGCTTATAAACTTTACCAATATCTCAGTTCGTTGAATAACGTCCCTGAAAATTTTGAAATGCTCATGAACTTCTATGCTTCAGCTTCGCTACCCTTCACAGTATTCTACTCATACGATCACCTACTAACAGAATACGGAGTCAGTAATAAAATGGGGTTCTTAAAAGCATTTTTTACTGATATGAATAAACAAAAAAAAGAACTCGTGCAAAGATCCACTGACATTTACAACAAAATAAAACTGTGGACGGATACATCAGACGAGCAGAATAGTATTCATGATTGGACTTCCATAGACTTAGTGGATTTCATAGCTGTTATTAACAGTAACCTTGTTGGTCCAATACAAGATTTTGTAAATGATACCCAAACCCCCCTTAACGACGCTTCGTATAAAATCCTTAAATTGGGTAGAGTTATACGTTACACCCAAGTTTTTGAACGCGTAGATGTCATGGTCAGAATAATGACGGCTAAATATTTCAACGGTTACGACATGCTGAATTCTGTGCCTGTACGCAATAATCACACTTATAAAAAAATAAACGACGTCCTCGATGGTTCAAGGATATGGCCTAGACTACTAGAAACAACACAAGCTGAACAGATATGGGAAAGTGGTACATTGCTAGACCTTGTTAAATATTACATCATGGATTTGAAAACATGGTTTCAGAAGACTTTGGACAATACTCGATTGCAGATGCCCATTTACGGAAGCAATACACCCGTAAACATCTTAGACAATATAAAACAAAAAGAATACTGGATTATAGCAATTTACGAAGAACTGCAAATTGAACTGTCTGAAAAGATAGACAGAATTATACTGTTCAGCATACACGTACTCGAAACGGAAAAGACTTGGAAAGCGAGAAGACATGGTGTCAAAGATGTCATGATCACGGACTGGTGTAGAATAAATATCAGCAGTCCCTTGGATTTTGTGACATACGTCAACAACATACGAAAAATGGAAAATTTTTACGATATAGATGTAGGCTATGACTCTATAGAAAGATGGAAAGACAATAAACTACCACTGTTACCTTTAGATCTCGAAAATGTGTACAAATATCAATCAATTGAAAGGAGACTTCCTCCATACGTTCGAGATGTAATGTATTGGTGGGATCAGCACATACATACAGCATACAAAGATATAGTCAAGCAGAGATATACAAAAGCTACAAATGTATTTGACACAAAAGTGAATTCATGCATGAACCACATAAAAACAAAAGTTGGAGATGTTATATCTGTCTCTGTTGTCTATAAAGACTTGTGTGATACATTAAATTCGATAAAAAATGACGACACAATTGATATAAGACACGTTAAATTTTGGAACTGTCTAAAATTCATTGTGTCCATGGTCAATATCGCCCATAACCAAATATTACAAGAAACTAGTTTAGATTACGTGGACACAGTCAAAGTATTACCTTTTGCACAAAACATGATCAACGTGTTCGGTAATGATGCGGAAAAATCGGTAATGTTTTGCCGGTTGATGGATGATAGGGTATATGTTACGGGTATCCATGAAAAGGTAAATACACCACTCGTTACTTCAAATCCAGAAAACGCTTACCAGTCAAAAGATTTAGAAATTGTCCAGAATTTTGCAGACTTGTTTTGCACAGCTATTGTAAGAAAACTTTCCTCTACTCTTGCACATGAATACGAAACGAGGTTAAACGAGGTTAATAATGCAAGAGACGTAGCGAATCTGTCAGATACAGATTCATTTTTTCATGCTGTTGGACAAGTTTTTCTCGATACGGTTGAACGTTTAAATAAAGAAGACTATGAAGCGTATACTTTAAAAAAAGACATTGGTATAAGGTCAAATTTAGAATTTCATACACCCGATGGTAAATTGGTGTATTCTTTAGATTCAGAAACCCACAATGATTCCAAAGGACTTAAGAACGAAGCAGCATGTGCCTTACAGACCGTTTTCTATTCGGCCGGTAAATCTGGAAACCAAGACGATGACTCCACAATAGGCGGTCATTTGGGACAGATACTTGTAACAGAAAACGATGAAAAAGGAGAGGGGGGCAAATCAAACAAGTCCGATTTGATAACAGTCTTATGGAACGAAGCACTTATCGACAAACCAAAGCCATTTCCTTGTTATTCTAGCGTACCAAACACCAAACAAAAATGGTTTAACTTTATGAACGTGTTTCTAATTGACGCCATCGTGTACTTAAAACTGAACATGATACAAATATGCAGGTTAATGGAAGACGCCGAAGGGGGTAAGGGCCACGTACTAAGCGACCTGTTTACGAACGATGTTGCAAAGAAAGTTGCTGAGAGTGGTTTTGTGGAAGGTGGTACCGTTTTGGGACCGAATAGAAAACTGTATTCATTAACTCTTAGTACTGTTATAGAAGATATATTACCCCAATATATCCAAGATCACGAAACATCAAAACCCAAGTTCGTTGTTGCAGGAAAAATTAGAGCTACACTCAACATGTATAAAAACGGTTACAAATTCCCGTTCAAAGATTCCACCAAGCAGACGATATTCGAAACAGACACTATGAATAAATACACCGAATGCTTAAAAGAAACATTCGATAACAAGACTAAATTCGATGATTTGTTAGAAATGCTAAGCAATAAACTGTACCTTTTCATGAATCGAGACTTTTCCACAGAATCCATAAACCTTGGTCAATTATCCATGTTAATGGATAGAAGTTTTTGGACGACTCGGTTTGCACTAACTTTGATTAGACTATCCCTCAAATGGACCAGTGACGGCGACAATTTTCTATTTTCTTCCGAGGAATCACCGTTAAATAAACCGGGTACACCGGAAGACCAGAAACGCAAGCAATTGGTGTACACACAGCATTCAAACGATGAACAAGAAATGATCGACGTTGTAGGTCATCTGGAGAATTACTTCTATGACAACAACAGTGACTTGGGTAAACTCTTTAGAGTAACGGTAAACAGACCTGTGTCTGACATGTACGCGAATCGGCCTTTTGAATCAGACCAATTTCATCAAGTTGTCGTTGGCGAAGAAACACAAGATGAAGATGTAGGGGAAAGTGAGGAAGAAGAAGAAATTGAAGAAACGGTGGAAGATACAGACGCTGATATAGAAGACTCAGAAGAAGGAACAGAAACGGAAAGAAGAGAAGAAACGGAAATAGATGAAGAGAAAAAAGAGGAGGGAAGGACAAAAACGACACTACCACAAGTACAAAAATCACAAATTGTGCTAGTTGAATATGATTCAGATGAAAATGACGAGTTATTGTTGAATCCAAACGAGGTAGCCGAATCATTGGACAAATTTACCAAAGAAAACATCCTTATACCAGAAGAACTTCTCAAAGATACCATACTACATGTTGATTCGACTAAAGCAGCTATTAATTACGCTCTAGCTCCTTTACCCACATATTCGCAACCCATCAAACCAACTTTAGATAGATTTTCAACAGAAGAATTGTTGGAAAAAATAACTAAACAGTTCCAAAATATGGGCTCAGAAAAAAACTCTTGGTGTACAGATAGCACCACTGAAACAGACGTTGAACAAATGCAAACACGAGAAGAGGAAAACGTAAACAATAGACTACTTTACGACGATTTTCTTGCAACTCAAATGGAAAATATAAAACTTGAGGAAATGAAAATTGCAATAGAAACCTTACCCACAACACAACGCATATGTAGTCCCACTGTAGAACCAGAAGACTCGGCATTGGATGAAGGTGAGGATGAAGGTTCGGTTTCACCTACAACATCGCACACTGTTTCAATCTTTGACTCTGACGATGACGAGGAAGATCTTGAAATTTCAGACATAGAAATAATAATATACACAGACGATTTAGATTATCACAATACTTTATTGGAAGAATTTTACAACACTGTATCGTGATGCATTTTTTCTATTATAAACATAAAAATAATATCAAACATAATCAATTGTCTTCTCTTGTTGTGGGTTTTTGTAGGTAAGACACATCAGAAACTTTCAATTCTTGTAACATGTTTAAAACTTCCATTTTATTATTCGTTATCATGATCTCGTGTTTATCAATAAGATGTT
>JAUCNG010334401.1:0-12024 GCA_032353305.1 Cephalothrix spiralis
CTGGGGCGAGCGCCAGCGGTTGCGTTCCGGTGGCATCGCCAGGTGGGCGCAGCCCTCCGCGATGTCACCGGACGCCTGCGGCGTGGGGTCCAGGGGCCCGCTGAAGGGCCCCGGTGGGGTTTTGGTGGCGAAGCCCCCGAGCAAATTTTGCATTTAACTGATCGAGACCACAAACTTTAAGATATTTAGCCGAAGTCATTAAGCCGAGCGAAAGCGAGGCGAAGAAAATTTGAAAATTTATGGATTAGATATATATCTAATCCATAAATTTTCAAATTTTCTTATATTACGATTTTAAAGCACTTTAAGTACCCTGGCAAACAGCATAGATTGATTGATTGATTGAGGGCATTTATAGATCATATTTTTTATGATCAACGGTACGGGAAAAAGTGTTATTTATTGCGCGCCTTCTTATACAAATAATTTTATTATGGTATGTAGCCGAGCGTAAGCGAGGCGATAACAATTTAGAAAATTTTCTATACTGATACGGGAAAAAATGCTATTTTATTTGCCCGCCTTCTTACGCAAATAAACATTAATATTTTATCGAGCTGAGCGAAGCGAGGCGAGATTTTTTTGAAAATAAAAGCCATAATCATGTCAATAATTAGACTAACCTATAATTATAGCATCGAGCTGAGCGAAGCAAGGCGAACAATTTGTTGAAAATAGTATGGTAACTATACGTAATGTGCATGATCATGCCACAATCACCCTCTTCAAACCAAAAATTTCCGATTATTTCCGTTCAAACTCATGTGTAGCGATTTGACATATAGGGTACATCCTGGTTCCATGATTCCTCAATATTCATTGTCACCTACGCTCCTTTTATTGCACGGGCCCGGTGCTAACTATTAAAAAAAAATGTCATTGAATTTTTTAAATGGCTAAATGGTAAAACCATGACTTAAAAAATCAATAAAAATGGCCTAAACTTATAAAAAATGAATCGGTATTTTATAGAACCATGCAATATTGCATCGATTTCACCAAATAGCAATTCAATGCAGCACTAACATCTGGTTGAAATCATTACGTATATATTACAGTCCCGGAAGATTCATTATGTGATACATCAACGACTGCGCTATGACTACTGGGGGGGGGGGGTCAGCATGAACATTGACCGGTGCATTAGTAAGTAATGAATGACCTTAAAAAATAATTCTATTTGATCCGTTCATGGTAAAATCATCACGAGGAAATGAAAAACTACTGTCAAAGAATAATTTCCCGGAATTGCTTAAAAATCTTTATCAGTATTATTATTAAAATACGAAATATCTGGTAATTAGTCATTATACATCTGGTTTGTTAATGGCAGTTTGCACTGCAGAAACATATACAGGATATGTATTTATCATAACAGTCAATTAATTCGTCATTTAATTGTTAATCGAAATTCGGGAATTTTTGATTTGAAGAGTTTTTAAGTATTTTGTCAATTTATATACAGTTTAATTTATAAACAAAGCCTTCATTGTTTTTAGAAATTGACTTCAGCCGGCTTAAATAAATATTATTTAGTTCGACAATTTATTCATCGAGAATACACGTATCATATTTGGATTTATACAAAATAATTTCACTATCGGATTACAAAATAAGGATATTGTTCAGCCATGGCTTCGGCCATCGATTGCGGCTTTGCCACAATGGTTGTCATTTTGAAATGTACAAAGAATAAAATAAAAAAGTGGCATAACGATTATGAAATTTTTTTAGTCTATTACCAGGTATGCATATATTTTTTTAAATTCCAATTAAATTTTATATTACACAAATGGACGGAAAAATTGGCGAGGGCAAAATTTGTATCTGAGGATCGACTTTTGCGGATAAGGTGTCGCAAACCGGTAAAAATAAATTGCAAGTTATGAACGCCGGAGGCTGGGGTGAACGCCAGCGGTTGCGTTCCGGTGGCATCGCCAGGTGGGCGCAGCCCTCCGCGATGTCACCGGACGCCTGCGGCGTGGGGTCCAGGGGCCCGCTGAAGGGCCCCGGTGGGGTTTTGGTGGCGAAGCCCCCGAGCAAATTTTGCATTTAACTGATCGAGACCACAAACTTTAAGATATTTAGCCGAAGTCATTAAGCCGAGCGAAAGCGAGGCGAAGAAAATTTGAAAATTTATGGATTAGATATATATCTAATCCATAAATTTTCAAATTTTCTTATATTACGATTTTAAAGCACTTTAAGTACCCTGGCAAACAGCATAGATTGATTGATTGATTGAGGGCATTTATAGATCATATTTTTTATGATCAACGGTACGGGAAAAAGTGTTATTTATTGCGCGCCTTCTTATACAAATAATTTTATTATGGTATGTAGCCGAGCGTAAGCGAGGCGATAACAATTTAGAAAATTTTCTATACTGATACGGGAAAAAATGCTATTTTATTTGCCCGCCTTCTTACGCAAATAAACATTAATATTTTATCGAGCTGAGCGAAGCGAGGCGAGATTTTTTTGAAAATAAAAGCCATAATCATGTCAATAATTAGACTAACCTATAATTATAGCATCGAGCTGAGCGAAGCAAGGCGAACAATTTGTTGAAAATAGTATGGTAACTATACGTAATGTGCATGATCATGCCACAATCACCCTCTTCAAACCAAAAATTTCCGATTATTTCCGTTCAAACTCATGTGTAGCGATTTGACATATAGGGTACATCCTGGTTCCATGATTCCTCAATATTCATTGTCACCTACGCTCCTTTTATTGCACGGGCCCGGTGCTAACTATTAAAAAAAAATGTCATTGAATTTTTTAAATGGCTAAATGGTAAAACCATGACTTAAAAAATCAATAAAAATGGCCTAAACTTATAAAAAATGAATCGGTATTTTATAGAACCATGCAATATTGCATCGATTTCACCAAATAGCAATTCAATGCAGCACTAACATCTGGTTGAAATCATTACGTATATATTACAGTCCCGGAAGATTCATTATGTGATACCGTGAATCCTTTGAAAAATACCGCTGGACGGACATCCGCTGGCCAAAAACGATTAACATTGACTTCCATGTAAAAAATATCGTTTTTGTACTCTTTTTATTATCAAGTTCGACCAAGGCCTAGCATTAAATAAAAACTGACAAAATTGCGCGTTCAATGGTATAAGTTTGGCCAAAATCAATAAATGTTAAGTACCTGCAATCCACTTTTCCAACTCGTGGGCAAAACTATTTTTAGTAATTCTTATTAAAAAATGACATTCAAAAATTAAATATGGATTAAACCGTGTGTCAAGCGGCTAGATACTGCTCTTATCTATCATTTCCTAAAAATTTCATTCTGATACATTGAATATTTCATGCTGATTTTAACGTTTTAGAAATATGGTTTCCTCGGCCAAAATCAAATTGACAAGAAAATTATTAGACTGCACTAAACATCACTGAGTATGGGTCAGCTGTACCCAGAACTGCAGGTAGTATTGACCTATAGGTATTTTAACACATGGTTTATCCGGACTCGTAAATCCTTACCGCAATTGGCGGTAAAAAACCACGGACAGAAAAATGCGAGTCAAATTGACCCACTCCTATAGGTCGTAGGTACCCAAATCCGATTTAGGGTGTATGCATATGGCTGGCTTAAGATCAGATTCCGGTCAGATGTACTGGTTGTTTACATTACAGCCGTGTAAATTGGATCCTGTAGCTAAATGAAGATATTATCTACATTATTTATAGCGAATCATATTGGATACGATATAGGTCTCACCTGTACTATCTCTAAGCTAGTAACTCCCCTTTCCATCATCACTTTGGTTCTATTCAGAAAATTAGACCCAAGAGAATCTAAAATTTCTAAAATTTCTAAAAATATCTCAATTTGGATTTTACATTTCATCGGAAGATTAACCAGGCTTGTTCGTCAGTCCATTCTGATAAAGCACACGACCATTTTTAATTACTATCAGATTACGGATAAATACAAACACTATAGAAAAAAGTTTAATGACATATTTCTTAAAATCAAATCGCTCAAAAATGTATATTATCGTTTTGTTCTAATACAGTAAAATTTCCCTTACAGTGAACACCTTCAGGACCGGGCCAAAGTGTTTACTAATAGGGAATGTTCATTAACGAGAATGGAGACTTATTTGGAATTCTAACCCAAAAATTACATGTATATCACTTTAAAATTCACCTCGATTTAATATTATAAGTTCAAGAGCAGCATTGTAATTTAACGCCAATATAGTTTTCAGCATAATTAAGTTTGCTTAAACGATATGTTTGGTCAAGAAATGTGAACATTCATTGTAACAAAATTAGCCCGTCTGGAAATTATGATTAATTAGAACGTTCACTAACTTAGTACAGGGTTTCCTATATAATTTTTGGACCGTTATAAAATATAGGACATATAGACGCCAAAATTGAGGTTTTGCCGCCATTTTGAAGAAAAAAGGCGCCAATACTTTAAATTCTGAATTTCATATACTTGCCGTAGTCTGATCATAAAATAATGTGCACCATCGGATTCCTTGATTTCGAAAACCCCTATTAACCCTCTAACCCAATTAGAAGTCTCAAATTAACAAATCTTACCAATTTTAGCGACCGCTCTCAAAATGGTTGATGTTTTAGTTAGAGCACTTGTAATTGCGATAGAGCAAACTGTTGATATTTCTGAATTCCTTGGGGTCAAAAAATATGTGGTAGGTCAAGGTTCCATGTAACCCAATTTCCTTCCGAATTATGAGTGATCTAAAATCCGCAAATTTGTACACGTGATTTTAGATCGCTCATAACTCGGAAGGTCATTGGGTTAGGAACATCGACCCCAAGGAATCCAGAAATATCAACGGTTTTGCTCTATCGCAATTACAAGTCCCCTAACTAAAAATCAACTATTTTGAGAGCGGTCACTAAAATTGGTATCCTTAGTCTAGTTAATTTAGAGACTTCTAATTGGGTTGAAGAGATGAAATTTGGATGTAAATAGGAGTTTCCGACCTCATGGAAACCAATGGTGCATAGCATTTTATGATCATATGAAATACGCAAGATGGGATTAGTTGACCGAGAGAATTTCGTTCGATCTGACGTCACACTCCGGTTTTCCTTTCCTTCTAACCCCTGACCCTAACCTCCCGCTTCCTTGTGCCCAACCCTTACCGACACTGTCACTTATGCCCAAACATAACCGTCACAGTCACTTATGCCCAACCCTAACCGATACAGTATCTTTAACCCCAACAAAAGTGCGTGTCCTTGGTGGGGATCGAACCCATGGCCTTTGGCACTAGAGGCCGGCGCCTCTACCATGTGAGCCAGCAGGACATGCCAAACATCGTTTGTTTTACGAAACGTGCAAGTGCGTAAAAACTCGTGACGTCATCGATTCGTCATCGAATGAAATCGAATGAAATTCCCTTGGTCAACTAATACCATCTTGCATGAAATACTCAGAAATTAAAATATTGGCGCCTTTTTTTCTTCAAAATGGCGGCAAAACCTCAATTTTGGCGGGGATAATTTGGAATTTTCATATTGAAACATCAAAGAAACCAAAGAGACATAGCTGCATTGATTTCTGAAACATTTTTGCAAAACGGAACACCCTAAGATTTTGCTTTGCCGGCAAACGTTTTTAGTAACAGGTTCTGAGAACACATCGCCGCTGTTTATAGCTGGGCTCACTTCCCATTTCAAATTTTAAAGTTTAATCAACCCCGTTATGGAAATTGGAACCCAAACGACTGAATTAATATATGAGGGTCGCATAAGGGGGGGGGGTATAGCCGTCGAAACATTCGCTTCTAAGAAAAAATGGTCTGTCGACATGCTTAAACCGTCGAATTGTTCAAGCTGTCGAATCTACAAGTATCCTGTCATCTGTCAAAAGTCAATTTTAAGAAATAGTATCCTGTCATCTGTCAACTTTGTGTTTGTCCTTAAATGGATATTCACTTGTTACATGACCTTGTTTTGGATATTCACTTGATACATGACCTTAATTGTTACATGAGTGTAGGAAAATTTCGAAATGCATGGGATAGATTAAACGCAATTCTAGGGCAGTTAGAGGGGTTGTTGGCCCCGACCAGTTTTTACAGTGATTTGACATTTTGTACGTGTTTTTTTTGTTGTTTGCGCGCCTTCTTATACAAATAAATAAGCCGAGCAAAAGTGAGGCTAGTATTTTTTTACATTTATGGTTCAGAGATACAATTTTAAGCACTTTGAGAAGTATGTCGCACCAACGTATGCATTTAGGAGTAGGACATTACAACATTTTGCGCGCCCCTTACACAAAAAATCTTTATTATGTTATGAAGCCGAGCGAAGCGAGGCAATGAATTTTTTGAATAGTAACGAAATTTTAAGGCACTTTTCCACTTTGAGGACCAACCACAGTTTTGAGTGATAGGGCAGTTTATGTATTGTCAGGATAATTTTATACATATATGTAGGCTTAGGCTACCGTTTACGGTGCGGAAAAAATCTGTTAATTTTTGGCGCCTATACAGATAATTTTATTATGCACTGAGTCACCGAGCGTAAGCGAGGCGAGGAAAATTTTGAAATGTATGGGTCATAATCGCAATTTTAAGGTTTTGAGAGATATGGCATCAGGATAATGGATATCTTTCTATACCGTGGTACGAAAAAAACATTATTTTTTTGGCGCCTTCTTATATAAATATTGTCTATGTTATGGAGCCGAGCGAAGGCGAGGCGAGAAAAATTTGAAATCTATCGATTGGCAACGCGATTTTAAAGCTCTATATTTAGAAGTTTGGGCATGGCACCGACTCAATTAATCATTAGGATAAAGAATAAATTTCAATACCAGGTACGAGAAAAAACTGTTATTTTGTGCGCGTGCCTCAATGTTTCTTTTGGAATATTTTGGGTAGAAATGTAATTTAACGGCTCTTTGACAAGTATTGGTCACCGACCCTAGCATATGTATATAGATTGATAGGTCCTTTAGATCATAAGGATCAAGGATCAATTTCTACGTGTATATACATTTTTTATACTAAGGGTTCGGGGAAAAAAATATTTGCATGCCTTTATTCTTACACAAATAAATTTCTAAGTATATATGGGATCGAGCCGAGCGAAGCGAAGCGAGAATTTAAAAAAATTAAGAGCCATAAATTGCTCCCGTCGATCTGTCACCTGTCAAAAGTGTACCGTCGAAACAGTCGCGTTTAATATCATGGCCACGTCAGGCTGTCGTCTGTTAAAAAAACTGTGTCGTTTTAAGAATTACAATGCTGTCAGCTGTCAAATGTTAGTTAATTGAATTTCCTGCTGTCAAATCTGTCAGGTTTAACACGTTCTAAAATAGCAATCCGTCGACGACAGACCCCAAAAACGGGGCCATCGATGGCGTCGATTTAACCCTATACGACCCACATATATTGCTGTTATGGAGAGAAAACTATCAGCGAATCAGTTTACGGTTTCAAACATCATAGATTAATATAGCCCACGCACTGCCAACCTTCTAAAAACTAACATCTTTTAGATCGTGATTAATGGCAAATTTTCATGTTGGCAATAAGGAGAGTGTGTTGAAAAAAACGTCAGTGTTTTTATGGCGTAAAAGTAATATTATGCCGGATTTATAGCATTCACATGACATTAAGACAAATGTTCTGAGATTTTGTGAATGTAGATATAGTATTTCTTTCAAATACTTCAATACAGGGGTAACTTCAACTTTTTAAAAACCAAATTTCCATAACATTTCCAGAACTTTAAAGGTCTAAAGTCGCGTCTTCTTTTACAACCGCCCAATAACCAGTCGCGCCAAATAATTGTGCCCGGATCACATTTCATAACATAACTAAAAACAGCACAAAACGGATCATATTCTATCTATTCTCATACTACTCTTCTTTAGTAACAGTAAATTAATCCGCATTTTATTTACTTTATTTGCTGGCGTCATCTTATTGATTCTCGACGAATACCGAAGGCTGATTTTCCTGGAATTCAGGCAACGTGTGTTATGGGGTGGTTTTGCGTGCTTTTAGAGGTCTAGAAAATTGAAGATTTGGATGTAAATGGATTTTGACTGTTTTTCTTCTTTTTGTGCTGAGGAGATCATTTTGCGGCCAATAAACTTCAGTTCATCGAATTTGGTTTTGTATAAAAATTTAGGGAAATCAGGAAAAATAACGGTCCTCTATTAACCCCTGTTTCTTTTAATTCCAGTTTTAATCTTATACTTACATCTAATCGTAAATTAACACATCCTAAAAAGTCATCTACATTTTCACTATGGCTTGTTCTTGCAGACTGAGCTATTTGCTTGAAAACCCTTCCTAATCCCTTGAAGCCCTGTACTTCGTTAAGTTTCTTTGCAGCGTCGAATACTGAGGTTTCATCATCATCATGGTCCCTAGATACATTCAAAACACTGAATTATTCATTTAAAGAAAGATTCTCGTTCGAAAAGTCAATTAAGGGATAATGTCTCGAATTACCATTATAAATATTCAATACTCTATGTGGTTCATTTAACTAGGGGGAGGGTGTTACGAAAAAGGGTCAAGTTGTCCTTCAATAGGCACAAAAAGTTTCAATTTGGTGCCAAAAACCTTAAGATGGCAGCACCCCCATATTAACGAAGTGCCATTTTTCATCTTTGCAATATACATGTATCAGCTGGCATGATCATAAAACTATTTGCGCTATCGTGATCTTTGATGTCGAAAACCCTTTACATTTAAGTTTCATATGCATACAGGGAGGGGGGGGGGGAGAAAGAATGCAAAAATACTTGTTTTTTTATTTTCAACCAAAATAATTATAAGGGCGGATTCAAATTTTGACCAATGTCAGGCTTTCATTTAGTATTCAAATTGTGACGTTTCAGTCACGTGACGGATACATTTGACAAAGGAAAGCCCTCTGCACTTCGTAAAAATTATCCGAGCAAATCGAACAAAGTATTTTCTAAAGGTCTCGTTATTTGCAGTTGCTGTGGTAGTAGTATACAATCCTTTGACGCCGGCATCAATTACTACTGAGACAAAAACTGAAAAATCATGTCAGCCATGATTATTGAAGCTACATTTCGTAACTTATTCTATTCTAATGCAACCTGGTAACGTAAAATATGGTAAAAACCAAAATTAGAACATATTGCAAAAACTTAAGGTTTTTATCAAAAATTTGAGACCCTACAGTGATGCGTGGTGTCATAAGAGTTAAAAAGATGGATAAGTTACGAAATGTAGCTTCAATAAGTAGCTAAAATCGTGGCTAACATGTAAACATTACATGATTTTTCAGTTTTTGCCTCAGCAGCAATTGATGCCGGCGTCAAAGGATTGCAAACTACTACCACATCAACTGCAAATAACGAGACCTTTCAGAAAATACTTTGTTCGATTTGCTCGGATAATTTGTAAGACGTGCAGAGGGCTTTACTTTTTCAAATGTATTCGTCACGTGACCGGAAAAATAAAAAAATAAGTATTTTTGCATTCTTTCTGCCCCCCCTTGTATAGTTTTTTATAAGATAAAGTTCAAAATACAGAAAAAATGAGAAAAAACTACTGTAGCTAGAACCTATGCAGATCTATTTGGACTTAGCGTGAAGAGTAGAGTAGTAATATCAGGTAATGTTTTTAACCTTGACGGTGTGCATGCGTTAAAATGTATGCGTCTAAGTATAGGGGGCGTATAGCAGAAGTTTCTACTTTGTTTTTCGCGTTAATTAGGTTTCTATTGTTCTAGGGCAGGTATACTAAATAGGGGTATAGCGACGTCGTAGGTATGTCGTATATGGTATCTACGTGTGCTGGACAAATATATTAATTAACTTTCTATTGTTCTTATTCATGTTTACTGATTGACCGTATAGGATCATCGTAGGGTGTATATGGTATCCAAGTGTCGGGCGTGTCGAGGCGGCTTCATTGGTGAAACATACAAAGACATAGTTGTAGACAGATAAGTTAATCAACTTTCTATTGTTGTCCGGCGGTTTTTCTAAATAATTGATGCTACGAGCGGTTTACATCGGCGGGCGTGGTATCTACGTGTAGGTATTGACGAGTGTTATCGATTAATGTAACATACAAAGTGAAATGAATTAAGACAAAGACGTTAATTAGCTTCCTATTGTTCTAGAGTCGATATTCTAATTAGCGTCGTTGTGTAGGTATGATTGACAGTGTACCCATAGTAACATGCTTAGCGTTGTAATTGATGTGGTGTATATGTACGAAATGAGAATTGCATACCCTCATATGTTTAAACAAAGCAACTCGAAACTCTTTAAATGTTGCTTCAAGTGCATATACTCATTGTCTCTAAGCTTTTTGTCGCTCAACAACATACACCAACTACGCACATACCACTATCACAGACAAACAAAGTCACAACCTTTGAATAACGAAAAAGAACACGAATTTCTACCGTAACCATTTATTTCGAATCAGTTTAAACTTCTTTTGAACAGGCAACAATCTTTTATCATACTGCATATGTCTTGTACCATTACACAGATAAAGTTCACGTGAGTTCATACCAGTAGAAAATCCATCTTATGTCATTTCTACAGTCTTATCTCTACGGTAATACACATATTCGCCAATTCGATTCATCTCGTGAATATTCTGTTGCATCAGTTTTGATAGCCTCTAAGTAGTTTCTATTGTTGAAAAGTTCCATGACTGAACGTGTGCGATACTGGTGACAGAATGGAACTATACTGCATACAAGTCTCTATATATACACAAACAATGCACATACATTTAGATACGATGGTAAATTTTATTACTTTGAATATTATCATCCATGTATACTGCAGGCTTTGTGACGAAGATAAGTCATAATTCCGTAATTCATTATCTTTAAATTTAGCATATTTTTCTTCATGTTCAATACAATGCATACGTTTGATATGATCTTTAGTGCATATTTTCTTGCTCATCGTTTAATACACATAGGACATTAATTTTTTACTCCACCATCTCGCAGATTTGACAGTTTAGCTCCTCCATTACTACTTACTAACTGATGCCCAACGTATCATTGCGTATTATATACACAAACAATGTCTTATAAACACATACATTCATTACACTGATACATAATCTTCACTGTCTTTTTAACCAATACATTCTTTCTTCTTTACTTAGTTTATGTACATTGCTGAGATGCGTAGAAAAATTCAACGATTGAATGCTTCTTTTGAAACCGGGTTATAGGGCATGGTATTTTCTTTCTTATATATCTTGTATCTTCTTTACATTCCTTAGTATCTTTCTCGTGTTGTGCATCTTACATCATAAAGTCCTATGGGTCAACTATATCGTTCAGCACATATGTTAGTGTAATACACTCTTCTCCTGTACTTCGTAGTACAATGTAGCGTATTATCTAACTTCGAACTAACTTCTGCAATCGTACCTTCATCTAACTTGTCTTCAGCATGCATCATTAGCTTAGTTTCTAAGTTGTCATTATTGCTATGTATACGTAAAGTATCTAACATGTTGGGTACAGCCACTATATTATGATCAGCAAGGAAAAGTATTAACGGTGGCTTCGGTTCGGTATGGTGACTCTTCTTGAAATAAGATATGCAACTACCTACCAGTATATTTATGCTAGAACAACACTTCTATACTCTCTCGATAACTCTACAGAATCTAACAGCAAGCAATGTTCGTCATCTGAATCAACATCTTCTTGGTTTAATAATCTTTCTTTTTGCTCTATAACACGTTAAATCTTTTCAAGAATTCATAACAAAAACTGATATTGTTTTAAAATAGTGTTGTTAATGTAGTTACGTACGCATCTTTCATTGCCTTTTAAACTCGTACATTGCCTTTTAAACTCGTACTCTCCTCTAACACATCTATATATTATTTACACGCGTTCTTCATTCACTCACTGACTAGCATCCATGACAGACTTATATATATATATATATATATACACACAGACTGCAGCTCATGTGGGGTTTTTCGCAGTATGGTTTTCAAACCTTATTTATGGGGTT
>JAUCNG010336623.1:0-12010 GCA_032353305.1 Cephalothrix spiralis
GCTTTTAAATTACGGATCTGTTCGCAAGCGTTGTCAATTGCACTTTTTAAATCGTTTGTCTTGCATTGAGTTCTTACAGGATAGAGTAGAGGATAAACACAGTTATCTGCCTCATTATTTCGTAAGATCTTTGCAAGCTCACGACACAAGATGACAATCTGAGGTGTAGTGTAGTTGTTCAGAAGATTGAATTCTTCACGTTTCTTAGACATGTACTCGCGCCACTCTGCTAACGCGCCTTCCAGAAACGATGACAGGTCTCGAACTAATCGAGTAATGTCAGCTGCGGCATCCCCACCAGATATTTTTCCATCAACAAGTGCAAAATCTATCAGCACTTTTACAGCTCGGTCTTCATCACAGTAAACTGTTGCTATTAGGTCTCGAAACAAGACGACACCGTCTCCGAAAAGTTCCATGTAAATTTGACCCATTCGCATCATTCCATCAAATAACTGCAAATAGAAAATTTTCTTAAATAAATGCAAATTGTTCAATTTGGACTTTAAAATTGTCAGTTCTCCGTCAAATGCCCGCAGCGTAACCATAATAGAATCATATGTAGATTAAACATAATAAAGATAGGCTACGGGAATCTGTCTTTTAAGCCTACCGCACACTATGAACATAATCGCATCGAAATGTTTTTCAGCGCACACTAGTCGCATCATCGCAAGTTAAGTAACCGAGGCCCAGATTTATCACATGATCAATTTAAAAGCATTTTTTTGTGTGTCGTTTTTGAGAATTAAGATATACCATTTTTGCTTCAATTTCTTCACTCTAGACCGTATATACTCTGATTTTAAAATACAACGGATCACGTGAATATTTGATAGACCTCGGTCATCCTGTTTTATTTGATGCGATGGTGCGATTATTTTGGCGCAATAGACAGATCACGTACATTGAAGTTAAAACCAGGGGGTCAATATTCTAGGATACATAAATATTACCTTCTTAAACTCGAAAAAATAAAGAATTCTTAGATGTAATTACCTCCATAAAATATTCAATTTTTGTCTTCTGATTTTGTTTACTTGCAACGAGCATCAGCTTACTCTGGAGTTCTCGGAGTTGGGAAAATGAGTAGTCTCTATGTTCCCCTTTTTTACCTTTTACGGCAGGGATCGTCAATCTTAAAACATCATCCAATGACTAAAACAAAAAAAAAGAAATTAGCAAGAAATCAACTTTTCATCAAAAACGTCAACAACTGACTGTAAATACAGTGTATAACATTCACAAGTAAGTGCATTACTTTAGATATAATAAAATTATCGTCCACAAAAGTCATACAGCTCATACCGCATTTGCAGGTGTGGTAGAAGCTTAAACATATTAATTTTGAGGCGCACTATTAAAAATAATCGGAAAGTTAACCGTATACCGTCCATCCGAAACCATGACATGAAATATAACTGATATCGCGAGCGAAAACCTTGATACTTCTTGGGCTGAGGAGGGCATTTTTCTTGCAAATTATAGCTGAAAATATGTTTTACTAATTATATAGCGGTGCACTTTATATCAAGTCACATGTGTTTCCCTTTACACAAATCGTCACAAACAGAATATCGTTCTACGTCACAAATCGAGAAAATTGGAACAAGAAATATAATCCACTAGTATTATCAATAAACTAGACATTCATGTTCTTAGTTTTGCGAGATCGTTATTACTGAGTATTTGAAAAATCTGTCAATAAATTGAAATTCATTCACTCGTTCTTGAAAGGAATTATAAATTGCTACGCATCAAAGAGCCTAGATAATTAGTACTGAATATATATATATGTGAGCATTAACTCACATATTACGTAACGTTCTTTTTTAGACTTTGTATGTGCGAGGTGGGACTGGTGTGAAGTGCACCCAAGACAATTTTATTGGGATAGATGAACCATCAGTTCTACCACGCCTGCGTATTCGAATAGCACGTTTTGTCATCAGAAAGGAAAGCCTGTGGTTTAATTTCCTTTTGAGTCTGTTTTTCATTATGTTTCTTTGGAAACGGAAAAGTATGCTCAACATATAATTCTTCAAAATTAACCTTCTCTTGGGGACAAGAGGAAAACGGGAGCGAACCAGTCAGTGATCAGGCAATCGACATGCCAAAACATGGGCGATATTGAATAAATAGAAAGGTTAGAATGATCGTAAATTAACGAAATATTATTTAAAGTCTAACCTTATGACATACATGCTCATTAAAAAAATCAAATGACTTTCCAAGAAATAAAGCAGGTCTAACAATATATTATGTCGTTCGTTAATTTACGATTAACCGTTCAACTTTTATTCCACATCGCTCTGGTTTTCTTTGTAATCAATCCTCTTTATATACTTACAGAACATTTTCCATTGTTTATGTTTCCAACTCTGTATATTCCAAATTTATTGATCAGGTCTAATTGTGATAGAGAGGACATCTCAACAGAACCTTGAAGTTCTCGTACCTGCTGCAGCCATGTATCACTGATACCATTCTGTAAACAAATAAAAATGATTTTACATGTACATGTATTACAATCTTTTGCAAAAACATTATCTCAGTATCAAAATTAAATGTCAATGAAATAAAGATTTAATTAAAGTATAAAGTATTTTGGTATCTGCAGGAGGGTCTAGAAGGGTTTTTCGTAAACCGTAAATCGACCTAAAATCGACTCCGTAAACGTAAAATGGCGAGAGAAAAAAGTCGTAATACGAGGTATTTCAATAGACGTAATCGTAAATCGTAAAACACGATTATTCGTAAACGTTAACCGTAAATTGACTTAAATCCCGTAGTCGTAAAGCGTAAAAAGCTATTTAGGTGAAATTACGTAATCGTAAACCGTTATCTTGATAATTTTCCGTAAACGTAAACCGTAATATATATCATGGTGTAAAACGTAAATTGGTTCAGTGATCTACGAAAATTGCAACAACATGTTTGTTTATGTTTTTCTGGGCATCGTCCACTTCTGATCAAAAATTGCTCTCAATCTCTTAAAATTCACTGTCATAATTTGCACAAAAGGTAAAATACTACCTAAATTCCGTAAACGTAAAATAGGCAAATTTTGCGATCGTAAACGTAAAATGGCCGAAAATAAGTCCCTAAACCGTTTACGTAAACCGTAAACGGTTTAGGCCTAAAGTGAAATGAATAATACAGTAGAACCCGCGATTACGGTCACTCAGAATAACGGCCATCTCATAACTGCGGTCAATTAATTGCTGTGGTTCTGGCGAAATAGATCCGACTTGTGCACTTAATTGTCCCACATTCACAGTCATTTTCTCTTGGACCCACGATGACCGTAATTTCGCGTACTACAGGTACCAATACTGGTTTCGTCATAATCCAGAACTGGTCAGTTGAACGGTTTTCTTTATATTCTATTCACTTCGATCCCACTTACCATCTGTTTTGGTAAGTTCGGATTTCGTTCATATGCATCCCATACTTGTTGACACTTCTTTAAGAAAACCTGTAATGTCATCGTCTGCGGCATATTAAATATCAAAGGCTCGAATCCTGTGACAGCTTCATACACTGCAGAAATCCTAGCGACATCATAATCGGTTTCCCCACATGTTGTGCTCGCCAGATCAAGGAAAACATTAAGGCCTCGGCCGTCTGCAAGTAGAAAAATATATCAAAGCTTAAACATATTTATAATCTCCAATAAAATTCAGTCCGATTCATGAACAAATCTTAAAATCTCATATTATTAAATCAGCAGTCGATGAACTTTTACGCAAGATTTATTGAAAATTGCATAACAAAAGCGCGGAACAGCCTAAAAATTCGTATTTGTTTCGACATTATGGGTTTCGACTAAATGGCATTCGACTTGACGTCCATTCGACATAATGTCTTTCGACATTATGTTCATTCGACATTATGCCCATTCGACATTATGTCCATTCGACAGTATGTCCATTCGACATTATGTCAATTCGACATTATGTCTTTCGCCGTTATTGGATTCGACATTATGGGGCGCACCCCTTGGACCCGCTTCTATACAATTTCATTCTCGAAAAAATGAGGACGAAAAGAATTTGGCAAATAATCATATCAAAAAGCGTCTTAGAAAACAACGAGATGGATAATATTTGAGAGCTCTTTGACATTTCTAAGGTTACCAGTCTGTATAAAGAAGACTAATGTTAAAAAGAGTGAATGAACTGGGCATTATTAGCAATACCTTTAATATTTTCCCGGAGCCATTGGACGGTTTTGTGTGACTTCATTAGCTGCTTTAAGCATTCTGTTTTAGTTTTATCCATATTGGTCAAGCAATCGCCAACTTCTAACAAGGAATTTTTAATGTCCTTTAACATGCAGGTCTCTTTCGTTTCCTGAAATTGAAATAGATCTGAGGTCATCAACTAAGATAAGATTTATAAGGGTGACCAGTGACCACTCTTTGTTCCATTTTTCGATTGCGTCGCGGCCTTTTTCAGAAACCAAGAAAAATCAACGATTATTTTCTTGTTCAGCGAACTTCGGTATGTGTGAAAATGAGACTGAAACCCTACGAACCATACACTTTTAGAAAGCTTATACAAAAAAGGATCATCCTGATTATTTTCTATGACGTCATATCAAAAATGTGCTCTCTCAAAACGATTGGCAATATAATAAGGTGCTAAGCACTTATCACGTGCCTCTCGGAGGTGCTAGACACTATAATACAGTACAGAAGGATAGATATATTTTTGTTATAAGTCATCAAAGGCTGAAATTATGATACATTGTATAATGTAGAAACTAATCTTTTCAATTCGGTACAACATCACACGTCACAAAATATGAAACCAAAAATCCATTATCATTATAAGAAAAACAACATTTTCGCCGAAAGGTACGACGTCTCAACCCATTACATGACATAAAACTAGGACGCTAGATTCAGAATCCCAAGATCAATGCGCATATCTTGGGAGACTCCACTCTTGCCTCCGCGTGAGAAGGGAGGTTTGGGCCATTTATCATATTAGCTAATGCAGACTTAAATCAACAAGTGACAGCAACTACCACCCACACCTCAATAACGCTTCGGCTCTCTGTTTTCTTCACTAACCGTAACTTCAAAATCGAAAAGGTTTAAAATTTTCAAAAAGTGTGATACGATTTCAAATTGGGTTTCAGAATTAAAACTTACCAAATTCAAAATTGGTGTCAATTCAGGAAATTCGTTCTTAATGCCAAGAACAGACCTTAGTTTATTTAACACTTTAGCACTTGTGTAATAAGTCTGTAATCTTGATGCTGCTTGTATCTTTTGTATTATAACATTGATGCTTTCGGGTTCTTTTTTCAAATTGAAATAGCTGCATAATTTTTCGAGTTCCATTCTTATATCTTCCCAGTGATTGAACTGCATCATGTGAGAAAATATATCTTCTAAGTCCTTTATTGATATATTTTCCTTCACTATGTTATTCGTAAGTCGAAGCATTTCATTATAAGTCGGTAACCAAATTTTTTCATAAACACCTTCCACAGAAAGAGAGATCTTTTCTTCGATATCTTGGCATGCCCTTTCACCATAATATCGCCATAGCCTATTGAACAAGATGCTTTGACGTATTATTCGTAAATTGTCCGTCATTGATATAAAAGCTGGGGTGACTTTAACCTGGTTCATTGTTATAGGACTTTCGGTCGGTTCCTTAACATCTCTTGGAACCCAAAGAACGGAAATTGGATTGTCGTTCACGTTTTCTGTCACTACCTTGTCCCAACCTTTGAGCTTTACTGAAAAAGAAACCAAATAAACGTTTAGTTCCTGAACATAAGATACTAGACAGTAATTGTAATACAATGTAGTTGAACTGTGAGGAATTCAATGTTTCTATCTAAAGTACATGTACAGCCTTTGTACAGGGTTCATTCGCCCAAGTCTTTTCCAGGATTTACCCGGAAAATTAAGAAATGAGCCGAACAATGCGTGTCGAAAATTGCATGTTACTTTAATAAGGGTGAGTAGAAAAACATCTATAAGCGTATTGGAAATCGCGAAAACAATATTTGAGGAGACCATTATTTATTTATTCCAGAAATTTTCCGTTTTAAGTCATTTTTGGAAACTGATTATGCCGCATTGCCGCTTCTAGACAATATAAAATCAAACACCTAGATGTGCACACACGTTTTCGCTACCCTTAAAACAGCAAGCGGAAAAGGCAGAAACTAATGCATTAATACAGAATAATGTAGAAGGAACACAATAATCCGAGTTGCGATGATGACGAGAAATATTAACAATTTAAGTCCAATTTTGAAAGCAAAATATAAAACGAACTCCGTTTATTTTTCCTTAAAGATTGGACTTATTGCTGATTATTGCTGATTATTGTAGATATTTTTTACTTATTGTGGATATTTCTCATCATCACATAGAATATTCAATTTCTACGTTAATGAAATTGACTGGGAATTCCAACGATCATAGCAAATATTTTTTTTTTTTTTTGGAAAAAATAAAAATATAAAAAAATATAAAAAAAATTGACTGGGATCCATTAAGGGTAAAGAAAAATATGTGCGCGGCTGGGAATAATTGCTTTTGATGAATATGGTCAAAGAGCAGAATAATTAATATCAAAATATGGCTTAATCGGGGAATGGCATCCCGTAGCTAGCCCATACCATATATAGAATACTGATAACAAGGAAGAGAATATATTACCTTTCGGGAACCATGCACATTCATTGTGAAATATCTTCATTTTTTCTCGTGTTTTCTCAAAGAAGTATATTTCCCCTTTTCTTAATTCCAAGGTATGCTTCATATCTTGAATATCGTCTTTGTAATACAATTGACATAACCGGATAAAGGATTCAGTATTTCGAAGCACTCGCTGTAAACATCCAAACTCAATTTTAGCATTGGCTAACAATTCGACAATAGTATCAAGGGATGACCATATTTGTTCTAGACGTGACTTGGTGATCTCTTTCAGAAAAGTTTTGATTTCTTGATTTTTATCTGAAATATGAAATATAATGTAGACACAAAGCCGTTTTAAGGTTATTGAATTTTTGAAATCGTTGAAATATGCTGACCAAATTCTCTAACAATATCTTAGTTTTTCTTCTTCTTCTGAAATATCTTTCTGTTCCCATTCCAACATATAAGTCAGAATCCGCAGTACAATACAACTATTAGACTGGTTCTTTGGATATATTATACCATTTTCCTACAAGACTATAAGACTATAATCGTTTCTCATTTCAAAATAATTATTATATTAATTCTACTTGATCGAAGACATCGAATAAGCATAATTTCCCTCCCTGCAGCATTGATCAACCTTAGAAAACGCTTCGCTGTTTTAGATATCCAAAATTGCAATAGAGAGGGCCAAACATTTTGTTTCGGATACGATCGTTTACAGCATGCTTACAGAACTAACAGTGATGAAAATATTTCAGAAGATACAATATTAGCCTCTTAGAGATGCAAATCACCTCCGAAATCCTGTTGAATCCGCAAAAATCTGGCCAAGAAACCGGACTGAAATCCATAAACTTAAGCCTACCGGAGCACACTAGTCCGTAGAATCGGAAAATAAAATATGAAATCCTAACCAACACTAATTCGCATAATCGGAGGATTGCTAGAACGCCGATCCGTAGGATCGCAACAAAATTCCTAGTGTGCGGGGCATAATCGCTAGAACGCAACCAAAATTCTTGTTGCGTTCTAGCGATTATGCCCCCGCACACAAGAAATTTTGCGGATCGGCGTCCTAGCGTCCTGCGATTATGCGAATTAGTGTTGGTTAGGACTACATGTTTGAATTTTGTTGAGTTCTAGCTAGCGTTCCTGCGATTCTGCGGACTAGTGTGCGGTAGGCTTTAATGGAATCCGGTAAAAATTTTGAAAACAAATCTGCTGTAGTTGCCGGATCGCGGAATCTATTGTCGGATTTCGGAATATCATATGATATTACGGAGATGATCCGGCCCTTGAGCCTGATAATCATACTTACTGTACATCTGAATTAAAGATGGTAGCCATTTACTGTCGATGACAAACTGAAGCATATTCGTGTCTTGTTCTGGCCAACAGTGATCAAAAACGGCATCAATCAGTCTCGCAACATTGAACGAATTGATGTTTGCCAAGCCATATACATTATCAACGAGAAAACCCTGAGAGTAAAATAAAAGAGTTATCCGAAGATTATCCTTACTTGGTGACAAATAATGATGAGAGTAACGCAGAGATACAGGTACGAGTAATCCTAATCATACAGACAAATATATAAGAAAGCTAAAGAACTTTGTACATGATCAAATATTTAAATCTCGTTGAAAGACATCTCGTCGAAATGTATTGAGTGTCTAGAATTTCTATAGTGTCTTAAAATAGATTAATTCGTTTCACAGAGCTCAAAGAGTGTTTAAACATTGTACTGCCATGGTGCAGACATTAACCGTATCGGTTTAAAAATAGATTCCTTATGGAGATCCAAATCGTTCAACCAATATCGATCATTTGTATTTTTTTAACGAGTATGATTTTTAAAATATGACCGTATTCGACCAAATGTCCATTCTACAAAATGAGTTGAGACGAAAGGTCCATTTGACAAAATCTCGGAAATGAGGTAAATCAGATACATGTATAGAGCAAAGCTCAGCTTATACATACCACATTTTCTTTTTTGATCATTTCAATGACAACTTCAGTGAATTGGTCAACCACTGATTTAGGTTGATTTTTAAAGTCACCCATACAATATGACATTATCAAATCCTTAGGTTGTATCTGAAGAAAAACAATCAATAAAGATCATTAAAGAAAATAAAAAATAATTGGCAATCAATAAAGGTCTTAAAGAAAATAAAGAAGTAATTGGCATTTCGCTCGATATTAATAATACTTTCGATTGGCATGATACATGTAGTTTTATGTGGATCACTCCTTATATCTGCTGTCTAAAAAATTGTGGAGCACTTGATTCGTTAACAGGGTCACATGGTAGGAATCACGGAAATGCAGTTGGTTATTTTTACGTGGCAGGTTGATATGGGTTCAAACCTTGCCTCTGTTATAATTCTAGTGGGAGAAAAAATGTTCGGTTTAAGATGATTTGGATACCAATTCTA
This sequence comes from Cephalothrix spiralis, assembly GCA_032353305.1. Lineage (NCBI taxonomy): Eukaryota > Metazoa > Nemertea > Palaeonemertea > Archinemertea > Cephalotrichidae > Cephalothrix > Cephalothrix spiralis. Next base: position 9,121 of record JAUCNG010336623.1, read on the forward strand.
CAATTGTTTATTAGACCCTGGGAACGAGGATGGAGCGAACTTGGCATAAGGGCCTAAGAATTAATTAAGTGTTGAGTCGAAATGCGGTTTTTTGCATCTGGGAGGAGATTGAGTATTTCAAAAAATAAAAAGCGGAACCATTTTCATCATTTTTTAAAAATCCCAAAATATGCGAGAGAAAAAACTCATATTCCTTCTATAAATTTTCTGGTTGGAGCCACAGAGCATACTATTTATTTATTATGTATCGCCATGACCTCAATATTGTACTAAAACTTTATAAAATGTCACTACTTACATTTCGAAGCCGGCCTTTTATGTAATAGTTTACTTGTTCAGACCACATTTTTGTCGCATACTGATTGGTAAACTTGAACGCCATCATTTTATTCCACACCTATTTAAGTTAATAAGAATATAAAGTATTTAACATGTTGCGTTAGTTCCCATCGAAACGCGAAACGCAGAATCGGGGAAAGCGGAAACCAAAATTGCGGAATTGCATATTTTGACCGGATACAAACCGTTGAATTCTATAGCTGCAATATTTTGTTTTTCCTTGAAGTATTTTTGGTAAGTAATTCTTATTTTAACCTTGATTATGGAGATTTTAACTTAAGCCTACCGCACACTAGTCCCCAGAATCACAAGAACGCAACAAAATCAAACATGTAATCCTAACCAACACTTTTTCGCATTATCGCAGGAACGCCGATCCTTGTGTGCGGGGGGGGGGCATAACAGCTAGAACGCAAAAAAACATGTTTTATTTTGGTTGCATTCTAGCGATTATGTCCCCACACACTAGGAATTTTGATGCGATCCTGCGGATCGGCGTTCTTGCGATTATGCGAATTAGTGTTGGTTAGGATTACATATTTGATTTTGTTGCGTTCTAAGCGTTCTTGCGATTCTGCGGACTAGTGTGCAGTAGGTCTTAAATAAACCATACACCCAGACTTTTTGCCGTAAAATAAGTGCGAACTATACACGGGACATTACGTTAGGTCATCATATTATACCGTACCGAAGGTCATCTACAGTCTACAATAAAGAAAATGAAACCATGGAAAATAAAAGCTCACCTTTAACTCGTTAGATTGGAAATTAGTCATCGAATAAATTTCATCATTTTTTTGTGCAAATACCCAAGTGTAGATGAATTTAGAAAAATTATTTTTTATTTTCTCCCAATTTCTTTTAACTTCGTCATCGGGCAACATAACATCATATAATCCAATTGTTAATGCAGCAACATTAAGAACAATATTGGTTGAAACACATTTGCTATGCCATGTGGATAATGGCCAACTTCCAGGTTCCAAAATCATAACCCATATCTCCCAGTAAATAACAAAGGCAGTTAAGATCGTTGGCTCCAGCTCGCTAAAATTAAAATAAAAAAATCTATGTAAATCATCAATAAAAAATTACATGTACCATTATAACATCATTTGTAAAAGAAAACCACACAATGCCCCTCCCAATGCCTGACTATTGGGTTAGGAATGTGCAGTGACAATTATATCATTATATCGCCTTACAGCCCTTTTGGGTAAGAGGTACTGTATGGCATGCCATTTAACATGTGATTTGCCAGTGCCCAAGAACTGAAGTTGTGCGACAGAATAATTTGAACATTGACTTTTCATCGTTAGTTGCCGTTCTTGGCTGTGAACTGAGCAGTGTTGCCAGAATTGTGTACTCTTGTTTGGACGAGTTTTCATAACTCAGAACATTATACATCCGATTTAGACATTTACTTATTGTGTGCTATTTTTTCTTAATATCCTGGACTGATATCCCGTTATATTACTGATTTATATATTTGTGTTTGGTCAATAAACCATACTACTAGAACATTTATTTATAACTTTTTAACTTTGATTCATATTGAGAAAGACAATTACATTCGAAAATTTTGTGAAAATCTTTTGATGTTTAATTGTTCTGAGTCTGTGGTTTTTGCTTTGATTACCCGAATATTATTCACATTCAAGATCACAAATTTGTTGAGATCTAGCTTATAACAGTTATTATACTATAGAAGATAAGGTGGCACTGATAAATTTCAATGCCATTTTTTCCGAATCTGCGGGTCGGTGAAGCTATACATACCACAAGGTACAATTCGGCATTTCCCTCATGTTACTGTACATGGGCATTATCCCAATTTCAATATATCAGGTGGATAAAACGTAATTTTTGGAGATGAAAATTTTTTATGGCAGTTTTTTACAAAACGTTGACTGGATTAGGTTCTCCATCAGATGTCATAAACTTAATAATGGCAATACATTTATATAGCCAAAACCCAGCCAGTGCATTGCTGAGATATCGGTGGTTCTAATGTCATAAATTCCGTCTTTTCTTGGCAAGTAATGTTTTTAGGCTATACAAATGTATTTCCAACAGATATAAACATGACGGTGTCCGTTTTTCGATTCGCGCATGCGCAGAGCAAAAAAAAAGAGCATACGCAGATCTCAAAATTTCAGATTGTTAGAATTTAATTTTCACTGTAGGTATTAACCCATAGGGAACGATTCCCGCTGGATGATTTCTTGGGCGAAGCCATCTTGACTTTTTGACATAATAGCACGCCGTAGCCCACATCATGTAACGTGTTTCATTAGACGAATCTTCAAAGATTTTAAAATACTTACTTTTTTCTGGGAAGCAAGTCTATTTTGCTCAAACAAAGCACCAAACACTCTTCAATTACCTGAAACATATATGTATAAGATAAAATTATTCAAAGAGACCATTGTTACCACACCAGCAATCCACTTTAACTCCGCTGCTAATATTACCAAGAGTATAATGACACAAGAGTTAGAAGTTGATAAATCTACCCGCATGTTAGATGTATAGTTCAATCTGACAGAGA
>JAUCNG010337734.1:0-12001 GCA_032353305.1 Cephalothrix spiralis
ACACGAAAATCGTATGGACTCTATCTATGCTTGGTGTCAAATGACCTTGGCACAGACAAAGTTGATATCCGGTTTTCTGGCACAAGTAAGTTTTTGAAATGATTGAATGATTTTTGTGCATTGTCGGACTAGTAGATTTGAGGGGCGTAGGTTCGAGACTAACCTAAACCAACGATAAATTTCTAACCTGACCTCCCGGTTTGAAATGCTTTTATTGCCAAATGATTTTGTCAAATTGTCGTGTAGGTACAGTGGTAGAGTAATAATCGATAGGTTGTAGGTTCGAACCCAAGCTATACTGGTCAACTATACCTTCGAATCTGACGTCCCAGTGTTAAAATATGTAACAAAGGCTTCGTGAGAATTGATTATCCTTTATGCTAGGGCCCGTTGGATAAAGTTGCCGGTAGCTGGCTATATAAAATTTACTTAGTGAAATGGACCCTATAATTCTATTCCCAGCCTCTACCACGTTCAATGCATTATAATTTATGTCATTTTAAAATAATATAATTGAGATATTCCTAAAAAATCTTAAAATATATTTTAGCAAAAAACACTCAAAACCGTAGTTTGTTGACACTGCTTAGAAAATCACAATCATCTTATCATGCCAAGGCGTATCATAGTATTACTGTTTTAAATGTTCCACAATTCGGTCAAAATATCGTATTACAATGTATTTTCTATGTTAATTTTTATCCGTGATTATTCAACGGCCCTAATTGTTAATTAATTTCACCTATTTTTAGGTAAACCCTATGCACCAACTGACCTACGTGTTGTTAATGTCACCCACGACACTATTGTTCTTGCTTGGGCCCCTGGCTTCAACGGCGGTCTGAAGCAGGCCTTTAGGGTCCGTTACTTGGAGGAGGGAGACATTGGGTACAAGTACGCAGATGTGATGCCCACAAACAGCGTTGTTTTTGGCCTAGGAGCTCTCGGAAGGGGCACTGAATATAAATTAACTGTTATGGCTCACAACAAACTTGGAACTGGACCCCCTTCGAATGAACTAACGGCAAAAACGTTATGTAAGTAGACTATATAGTCATTTTTTATAATGAGTTACGACATTATGGTGTAATGAAAGATGAACGTTCAGATTTTGGAAATAATTGTCACTCAATTCCATCTAGAAATTTATAAAAACATTGTTTTTCTTCGACACTTTTAATAACAACATCACAAATAGTTCACTTATTGTTCACTTGTAGAAAATAATGTTTTTTATTGTGACTAAATTTAAAAATCTATTTTAACTGTAGGCCAGGAAAAATAGCAACAATTCCGTTATTTTCACTGCAGTTTAGTGCAAATGACATTAAAGTCACGATAGTATAAAGCGTTTGATTTTATAGTATTCTCTCTACTGCAGGGACTGTCCCAAAAGATGAGCAACTCACCTCAGCAACTGATGAAGTACCCTTGATATTTGTACTGTCTTTCTGTGCTGGAGCCATGGTATTTCTAGGAATCAATGTCCTCTTGATTCTCTACCTCATCCGAAAGAGGCGGCGGAAGCTGATCGCAAAGCAACAGGCTAAATGTACAGCAACAACCGAAGAGAAAAAAGGTACTTAGCATGTTTCCCTTCTACTAACTTCTATTTTTAACATCGATTTTAGAAAATTAGTTGTCTTCAAATACAATGTCAGCAGGCATCATAAGCTTTTTACTCTAAATGTCTCAAAACGCATAGTCATTGTATTAGTGAGAGTTAGATATATTGTCTTAAGCCTCATCTATGGCTCAGCTCAGCTATGCATGTTAAAACAAATAAAAACATGGAGTCTGTTTTAACGAAAGATCGGTGAAAATAGCAATTTTAACGCTATTTTCACTGACATACCGTAGAAACTGTTTTATACACATAATCAGTACAAGTTTTAATTTAATGACTATTACCGTTTTAAATATGATTATATCCATGTGAATAAACTTATTTTGAAATGTATACAAATAGGGACATTGGGATATGAGTTCTATTTTCAACCAGGTACAGTCAGCATTAATTATGAATAATATAGCTTTTGCTACAAATTGATTTCAAATTAAAACAATAACATTTGCGATGTGCCATTTTTTATTTGACGCCCGAGTGGCGTGAAGAACCCTAACCGTAACTGAGTGTGTAGTGCTCTAAATGCATGAATAACTAATTTGCTTTAACCGTATATGCTTCCTAGATATTAGTGCTTTGAATTTATCAAGATGATATGTCCTGAAACACGTTGTTTCTCCTAACAATCCCTTCCCCAACTCTTCTAGTTTTTGTTTTTCCTTAAATAATCCTTTTTTGACCGCAATTTTATAAATATTGCTAAAAAAGTTATTTCAACTGAAGTTACGTGAAAATAGCTATAATTTTCTGCTATTTTCACTGAAGCTATATATTTGACAAAATGTTTATTTTTTTCACCGAAGTTAAATTTTAATTTAAAATGATAATTACTTCAAAATTATTGTTAGAGACTGACGGGGTATGGAAACGACGTGGTAGCTATGTGCCTATGTTTCCAAAACCGGCGGAACCACAAACCGGAAGTCCAGGTTATACAAGAATTGTATACCACGCTTGTCGGGAGCATAATGTTCTCATCAGGAGCCATGAAGATCAGACACTTGCTAGAAAATCTGACCAATGCGGTTGCAATTGCCGTAAGCCATTCTCAACATGGTTCACTCGTTTAATTCTAACACACATCAGAATTTTATTTTTGGTAAAAAGACACGTATTCAATGGTGTTTTAACTCTGGTTGTGGCATTATGGAGAAAATGGTCGCAGTATTTTGTCAGTAATAGTTCAGCGGATTTTGACATTGACCCAGATATCGATCGACCATTTGACCGATGATGACAAAAATGCCATTTTACAGGGCTAGGTCAATTTTCGGTATAAATTGTGCCGGTCAAACGATGTTTATTGTATTACATTGCTGGCTAATAGATTTAGCCGATTTTTGGCATAATATCTTGTTTGTTTTTTATATAATCAAGGTCAAGGCGTATACCGCTGGTCGAAAACTGACAATTTACTTCTCAATAGTCCTAATCTATTTATCTTTTAATGGTGCCTCATCCTTGCTACCCTTCTAAATTTATATTAAAGATAGACAAGGAAAGGGTTCACACTACCAAATTTTTAGGAATTCATGATTATTCCTATGGAATTGATAGTTGGATTTAGTTTTCATCCATATTTTTGGTAAAAAATGATTGAGCTTTCAATTTTGTTAAAAACCAAGAGCAAAAAGGCCGCTTATTTTTTGGCCGTACGTCATTCTTAGTTGGCCCATTATTAACCCAAAGAATCCTCAATTTTCAATTTTACAGCCTTAACTGGTCATAATGGACGATGTAGGTTTAAATATTGTTTTATAAGTTTTGGTACATCATCGCCCCTACGCACATAAATACCTCCAATACACAATGCATTGATTTTCGATTTAAAATTACTTTGGGTGGGTCAGAATTAATGTTCAGAAATCATATTAACGAAAGGAAATATAAAACTTTCTTCTTGTTTAAGATATTCAATTTCACTTAAACTCGTTTAATTTCCATGTTTTTAATCTACTACATGTTTATTTAATATAGACAAAGAAAACTTTTACGTCACTGGCGAATTTCGTGTGGGAAGTCGATATGTATTCTGAGCTATTTAATTCTGAACCGTCTTATAGGAGTAAATATATTTTTAAACGATTTTTAAAACTTTTCAAGCTACAACCACAAATAATTGGTGTTATTAACATTAAAATATTTCCTGTGATGAAACGTTTGAATTGTTTTCGAAAACTGTCAAATTTCATAAAGTTTTTACTTGAGTTAATCTCCAATTTTTTATATTTTCTGAAAATTGAAATATTTTTTCTGAAAATTGAAATATTTTCTGAAAATTGAAATATTTTTTCTGAAAATTGAATTTTTTTTCTGAAAATTGTCATATTTTTTCTGAAAATTGTCATATTTTTTCTGAAAATTGTCATATTTTTTCTGAAAATTGTCATATTTTTTCAAAAATTGTCATTTTTTTTTTAATGGAAAACGGTTTTCTCTTTATTCCTTCATAATTAATTAGAAACAATAATTAATATTAAATCTTTGCATTGTTAATTAGTATATGTCGCACAGTCGAACTTTATATAAGTCATTGCCCTATTCACTTTTGCATGAAACCAGCTTCAATGTCATGTTAAAAATGCCTTCAATGTTTAATCATGCCCTATCAAATCTTTGCATGCCCATTCAACAGCCTGTTCAAATCCCATCCTGTAACTCCTGTTATACGAATCGGACCCCATTTTCAATCCGTTTCGTTTAATTTTATTAAATTAATGAGTGAATTTATACTTTAGGAAATTTTAAATTTAAATTTTTTTCTGTCTATATTCATATGCAACTCGATTCGCTCGCTTATTCGACGACTTATTACACTGTAATCGGTTCATCTCAAATCATTCCGAATTACACAATACCCCGTTAAATTAGCCCAGTACAATTCGAATCACGTTTAGATGACGTCATTATTTTTGAAGCGATTGCTCAGTTTATGACATTTGTAATAATAAATATTACTTTATGAGTAGTCGATTGGTTCGAATTTGATTATAACTTCCCCTACCTTCGGGTTTTCAACGGCCTATAAATTACTGACAATATTATTACACTGTACTCGGTTCAATTTATGTCATCCTTCTCAAATCATTCCAATTTCCACGCAGCTCCGTTGAATTGGTCCAAACTAATTCAACGGAGCTGCATTGAATTATATATATGACGTCATTATTATTTCATCAAGTACTCAGTTTATGACACATTGTAATAATAAATATTACTTTATGAGTAGTCGATTGGTTCGAATTTAATTACTCGAATTTGCACTTGACCTTCCAGTTTCGTGCAAATTCTCGTAATGAAATCCGAACCAAACGACTAATCATGAAGTAATATTATACAGTGTGTGGTAACAAAATCAGAACCTTCGGGATTTCGTTATAAATTATATTTAAGCTCACGATTGATCACTGGAAAGAACATGGTCTTCTCGTTCAAATATAATAGATTTGATGCAATTCGTGAATATAAGTTTAATTTGCCATTGCCTAAATCCCATTATAAATCGTGAGGGTAAAGTGAAATTTTCAGACACTCTAAAATTGTACCCAAATGTCAATATATAAAAGTAAATCGAATCGAATTTGCACTTTATAAAAGACCAAAAAGTTTTTCCATAATCAATTATCCGTGACAGCTCGTTATTTTTTATTGGAAAGTAGGTCTGTTGAAATTAATGTAGACGGTGGTAGTCGAGCGTTTCGAGATGTATCCTTTGAGATGCGAAATTCCTACTTTGAGATGTACATTTTAAATTCATAATTAAATTTGAGATGCACTTTTGAATTGTTAGTTTTAGTGTAAATCAATTAAAGACACATTTAATGATTTTCATCAATATTGAATGTGCGCACACAAGTGACAAAAAACTAAAATTGCTTACAGCTCTTTCACTATACAACTGCTTATCCATTGAAATAAAAATCTAAATACATTAATGTCTTAGTAATTTACAATTAACATTTGAATAAATGTCATAAAAAATAAAAATGGTATTGATTATATTTCTAAATTCATAAATTATAATTTTGTAACCATTTTATCGTTCTATCTACTAACATTGCATTAAATGTGAATAACTTTTTACAGTAGAAATTTTATTTTTCGAATGATATGATCGTATAATTTCTCCTTTGTTATATTCCACCCAAAAAAACGAACAAATAATTATGTTTTTATGCTACGTGCAGTCAAGCTCAAGTACAGGTTTATTCTTGGATTTTAGCATCCTGTTTAAACACCGTTCAACCTTTTTACTAGTCCGCCATTTTGAATAATAGAATAACTAATATCATTAGTTTGGCTCAATGAGTTAACGCGCTTGCACCTGGCTATACCAAGTGTCTCAATTTCGCCAACGGACGCGTGTTAGAACCTCATAAATGTACATAGTACATATATCTACCTCTAGTTTACTAGAGTAGGAGTCGAGGCGCTGTTCCGGAATGAAATTGTGACGCTATAGCTCCCAATTTTCCCATTTCATGTCCAAAGACCCCGGCAATAACTACTGATATAAAAATTCAAAATAAAGAGTTGAACATTTTGATGCAATTTTAGTTAAATTTCTAATCTCTGTTTTTCAACTCTTTTATCCAAATTCTTTATCAAATTTTGGTACTTTTCCAGGCGTCGATCCATCTGACACCGGTAGTCAAGCTAATACAATTGAAATGTATTCCGGTGGTACAGTCTTCCCTAATCCTATTCCAGATGAAACCAAAACATATTCCAGCTACGACAGAAGTTTAGAAGACTTCAGTGATGATCTTTATAAAAACTACAGAGAGGTGAATTTAAGTATTGTACGTTATTTTGCTTCTGTATGCATGCAAAAGTAGTATAGGCCTATTTTATCGGTCCCGCCGAAGTGTTAGCTATACGCAATTGGATTGGTTTTAAGCTTAAGCTATAAATGTTGTAATAAGAACAACTTTAATACAGTGCTAAGTATAAATGTTCTTATTTAATAGGCTTATACTTTTTCCACTGATTCGTATTACGGCCTCTCATAACATTTTGTGATACGCTCTTTAGTAAATTGCTAAAACTGATAAGAGATGATTTGAATGGAAAAAAATGTTTTCGCTTTGCTAAGACACAAGGGCCCTATTTTTTTGAAAACGCATTTTAGAGCACCCCCGAGCAATTACCCAACCCTCCTTCCCGTAATTTTTTCAATTTTAGTGGATTTTTTCCAAAAATTTTTTGGAGAATTAACATAAAAACACTTAAAAAGGGGGGGGGGAGTAGCATTTAAATGCATAGCGTGCATGAAAGGTTGCCCGCTTCGGATTATCATGAGTTTATGGGTAGCCCCTTTTGTAAAAAAAGACCGTTTTTAACATCGCTCGGCTGAATATTTGCACAATTGCCCTATTTTTTGGATAACCCATTTTAGAGCACCCCCTAGCCATTAAAAAAAATTGGAACCCAACCCTTTTCCCGTAGATTTTTCAATTTTAGTTGGGTTTTTCAAAAGTTGTGGGGGACCTAAAAGTAAACACTTTAGGAAAAAAGGTTGCCCGTTCATGAGTTTATTGATAAAAATAATTTTATCGTTTATACGGCCATAATTTTAATATATTATTTTAATGTATCATTGTTTCATAAACGTGAATTCGTTATCTAAAACTGATTCCTTTTTTTTCAGGATGAAACTTATCCTCTAAGAACTGGTCCATACTCGCCTACACGTTCAGACGGATCTTCAGGTGGGGATAGTCCGCATGTCTCCTTAATAAATAAGAAAAGCAAAAAGACTTATTTAGATGATAGTGTGATAGGGAATACTAATAAAACTTTAAAATCGGATCGTAAGTTTGAGTTTGAAAAATCGACCGGTTTGAACAAGAGTAAAAATGTTACTGATATTTCAACACTTTCATGGAACATAATTTTAAAAATGCTTCCGTCAAAAATGTTATTTTTAATATAGTCTATGTTTATGCATAATAGCAGCACTCAAATGTTTTTAATCCGATCTAATCTCATTTTACGAGTGCGTGGGTAACCCAATCACGGAACAGTATTCCTACGCGCCATCATTATCTTGAAATTGTGATCTCCGCTTTTTATAAGACTCCTGCGGTGACTCCTGAAAGTTTCAACCGGGAGTACAGCGTCGTATGATGACGTAATCGCTTCTACACGGTTAAACAATAGCCCCAAAAAGTATTTTTCTATACATAGCTGAAGGTCTAATCTGAACCTAGGGCGAAGGAAAAAAATTGTCCTCAAGGTTTCTGATATACGCTTGCGCAGTTGAGTTTTAGGGTTCACTAAAGTAAGACCAGATTCCAGTTATTTACGGCTATGTTTCTATTTATCCACAATACATTTATATGGTCTAAAACCAGTCGATATTGGGTAATTAAAGAATCTGGTCGTATTTTATTAATTTGCGCGTGCGCAACCCTAAAACTCAGCTGTGCATGCTTATATCGGAGTCCTGAGGAGAATTTCTTTCTCCTTCGCTCTAGGTTCAGACAAGGCCTACAGCTATGTATAGGCAAAAGTTCAGCTAATCTAATTTTTGATAGTAATATTATTGCTATTCCCTGACCTTGACCGACCTTCTTTTTAAGGTCAAGGTCTGTTGAAATGTCGGTCATCCTGCTCTTGATTTAAAGGGTCGATGTTGTGTTGTATACTTAATTTCTAACCACTAATCTATCAATCTTGATTTCCCTTGAAGCACTCCTTGACTATGAATCACGATTCCTATGTTTGGATAGAAATACAACACCTTTTGAACGTACATGTATCTGCACTCTCATTTGCTATGCTCTCATCCTACATGTATAATCTTACTTCCTTTTGTTTGCTGTTTTAATTATTTTCAGTGGAGATTTTGGTTTTTGCACAATTTTGGTTCTATCAATATTCAATGACTATCCTCCTTTCATTTCAAAATATTTAATTTTTTGCGTGCGCTTTACATTACACACTGCTCTAACTGTTCCATATTTAGATCTGATATAATTAACTAAGATTAAGATTAACTAAAAAACAATTAAGTTTTACACTTGGTTTTCCAGTCAAAATATCTAAACCCCTTTAAAATCAACAATTTTCAATAACGAGTTCCAGAAATATTAGTTTATGTAGGTTTATGGGGGATGGGGAGGGATAATAAGCCACCAACAGCTTATTGCTCGTCATGGTTTATACCCACTAAGCAGAATAGAAAATCAAAATTTGCACCCTATCTATAAATAATTAACTTACCGAATAATTACTTGTTACGCATTTTGTCGAAATATACATCGTTAATTTATAACGATTTGATTTGAAACAATTTGACCGAAATTAATTGGGAGGGAAACCAAGAAAAATATTCAATCAATTATTAGATAGAGATGCATATTTTGATTTTCTATTGAGCGGGTTTCTGCTTAGTGGAATTTCTGCTTAGTAGAATATCTGCTAAGTGGAAATTCACCTTATTGGTTGTGCTCTTTTTGTTCAATATATAAACCTGCTCGCCAATTTTTAGACCCTCTAGATTAAAACATGATGTAACTTATTCTGCACATACAATGTATATGCTTTTAAAAGACGCATAAGCGACAAACTGCGCAAAATGCAAAACACTTCTGGTCAATTATGTTGCTATATATTCCGTACTTAATTCCTGATTACCTTTTTTGAGTTTTCGTTAATTTGCCCTCTGAGATTATATCCGTTGATTTATGTTTCTCTTGCTATAATTATTAGGTTCATTATCTTTTTGACCGTTAGATTCTGGTAGATTATGAAGATTAATGGTCATATTTATCTTTTGTTTACGTTTTTATTTCAGATCATCAAAAATCCGGTACTTTACCCCGGTCTATGCCAAGTAGAGATAGAGATCGTGAAGAATATGCAGATTCACTTAGAAAAAATGTTTTACATCATACTATAGAAAGAAATGGCCGAATTCCAAAAGTACGTATATGTAACATAAAGCTGTTTCTTAAATATCAGTATCAGTATGTAAATTAAGGTGGTGGTGTACCATAGAACAGCTCCCCGTGACTTAACATTCTTAATCTGACACTGAAACCTAGAGGACCTCCAGGTTTCAGGACTGTTTTCAAGCAAATAAATCGTTCGGCCGTTTTTAAGATCTACGCATGCGCGAATCAAATAAATCTGATTATGTTCATATTTCTATTTGTTGTAATACATTTAAATAAGTCTAAAACCGGCACTTCTCGTGGTGATCTTTATGAACTTTTGTCCGCTAATATCTTATAGTGTATTCATTTCTAAGTTGAGAGTAATTAAGAAATCTGTATGGTCTAACGCTCTCTCCATACCGATAAAGCACTCGGCCATTCTTAATTACTCTCAACTTAGAAATGAATACACTATAGTTAATGCTTGATAAAAAAACTTTACTAACAGCTAGAGAGACAGCTAGGTCTCGACGCTGGATGCTGGGTCATGCCGAATCTACAGAATCCTGTTAAGGCACGGGGAGCACAGAATGACGTAAAATCGTATCGATATGCACATGGGCTCAACCAAATATTCATTATTACTACGGTATTTATTATTGCCTATCCGACCTCTTATCACCCTATACACAACTGGACAAAATAATAAAGTTTTCTTGACTCTGGTCTAAAGATCTCCATGTAAAGGGGTCATTTTAAAATGTGCTAAGACTCCCCAATTTCCTATCGGTGGCTTTGCTGATTGAATCTGTACTCTATAGGGCTTCTACGTTAATTTGTCTGCATACTGTCTCGAGGGGAAATGTTGGAACTTTTAATTCTATCTCTATCATTTATATCTTGCATGTCTTCTATTTTCAGGGTCAATCTAATGGTCATCCTGTTGGTCGAACAAAAACGCCGCCCCCGCCCCCTGCACGTTCAACTAGTCATCGAAATCCTGGTAGTCCGACACCGCCCTCTTACGGTAGTGGAACTTATAGACAACATAACGAGTACTTGTGCTGATAACCGGTTAGCAAGTGATGTTTTCAGATAATCTTGATGTTAACAGTCAATTCTAATCTTTTTACTCCTTTTATCTAGTGATATTTGCATACCAGAACATGTCCTCAATTGAATTCAGATAAATAAAGGGTGATTCTAGCGCAGTAGCTATAATAACGGGCTCTATATATTGTGGACACGGCACTATATTCACCGGTAAAAGTGCTTCTTTGTTGATCAGTAAAACCCTTTTGTGGTATTGATCGATGATGACCCGGCATTATTTCCTGAAATTTTCAAAATTGCGGGTTGCTCAGTTTTAGAGAAATGCGCATGGTCGACTGAGCAACTAGCATTGAAATTTTTTAGGAAATAATGTCGGGATCATGGATCAAAACCACCAAAGGGTTTTACTGATCAACACCGGCGTATATAGTAGTGTGTGGATGTGATAAAATCACATCATCCATGTTGCCTTTCTAATATTTACTCTTTATAGGAAGTCAGTTAAATACTTTTTATAAGACGTTTGTACATTCGTTGCCTTACTATGATGAATTCAATTGCTATGCCATGCTCTGTAATCTGTATGCAATCTTAGTACTGTTTTGTTCATTGTGAAACCAAATTAATTGATTTAGTTTTAAAATTTATTCGTGTTACCTAAAATTTTAATAGGCACGGGAAAGTTCAAATCGCGCCTTCGGTGCTTATAGTCGTATATAGTCATAAGGCCAGTAATTGCCGTGATCTATGCATGTCATCGGCTCAGCAGCAGGTTTATTGCCGATGTTCTGGCAGCATTAATACATGTTCCCCTTCACTCTAATCTATCTGAACGACTATAGTGTATTCAGTATTAACTTGGTATGAATAGAATGCATTTTGAATTTCTTTCTGCGATAAGTTTAAACGATTATGCCCTTTTCATGCTATTTCCGGTAAACTTATCGCAGAAAAAAAAATCTTGATGCATTCTATTCAGAAAATAAATCTAATAGAATCCAAAGCATCTTAAAAATTTTTAACACCCGAAATTGAATTCCCATTCTTTCCATTTGATCTGTAAAAACTCCTTCTTTAAATGTAAAACAATTATCCAGATCCGACTTTTTTTTATTACACAATTGGACGGAAAATTGGCGAGGGCAAAATTGGTACATCCCCCCCCCCCAACGGTTTTGCATATTGGCAGGTATAGTTGACCCCCCACAAACTATATACTTCTGGAAAGATCTTGTAAAATGCTTTTCCCTCCGGGGGTTTAGATTTTTGCCCCACCCCTATGTGGGAGTGTGGGGCAAAAATGTAAGCCCTCCGAGGGATCAGCATTTTCCAAGACCTTTCCAGAAGTACACAAATGGATGGAAATTGGCGAGGGCAATTATTTTTGTACCAAAAGTGCCCCCCCCCAGCGGTTAAGCATCTTGGCGGAGAGTTGACC
>JAUCNG010339956.1:0-11998 GCA_032353305.1 Cephalothrix spiralis
TGCAAAGAAATTCGTAATGGATGTAGTCAGAGCCTTAGCCAAGCACCTGCAGGCTGACGCTCTGACAGGTGAGAATGGTAATTAAGTGATGTATTAATTTATGACACTTTTATTTAATAAAGCGCCTCCTCGTGGTGAAAAGTAGAACTATATCAAAAAGTGATAGTCAGTACTTGAAAGCTAACTCTCTGTTATCCGCTGGTCGGTTTAGCAAATTTCAGCGAAAACATATGTGCTTGTACGCAGTACAAGGTCTAGTTTATTCTTGTAGTTAGAGGATGAGTAAAAAGAGCTCAAGGGTGACAACAAAGAGTCTGGTGCTGTTGCAGAGACGGACCAGAAGATAATCGCACAATTACGGTATGTCTTGCCAGGCTCACATAAAACTAGGGCTGCTACAAACAGTCTATAAAAACAACTTCTTTAACTTTCAATAACTCCGACACCACTTCGAAACACAGTCAGAGTGACTACAGGTATGGAAAACCTGGAAATGTCATGGAATTTCATAATTGGCCCAAAAATTTAATGGAAAATTGAAAAAATAGGTAAAATCTAGGAAATGACATGGAATTTTGCGATGTTTTACAGATTATCCTTTTAATTGGGACAAAATTTATAGCTTACCTTTCGAAACGAATGTCGAATCAAAATTAAGAGTATTCCATTTAAGATCTTCAGAAGAATATTACGGTCTTATTATAAGTTATATCAAGCTAAACTCAAATAAAATGTTCCTTTCGTTTTTTATATGAAGAACGAATCGTACATTTTTCTCCGAATGTACGGAAGTAAAAAATCGATGGTTCAGATCGATTAACTTCCTCAAAGAAAATTTTGATAATTCACTAACTATAACAGCCCAAAACATTATATTTGGTTTTTAAATTCTGTATATATTTATAATTATTTTGACTAAAATATTTATTTATAACTGTAGATGTAAAAATGAAAATCCTATTTATTAAGAATAGTATTCGATTAGAGAAAACAGCAACATTCCTATATTTACATTCCTTTGATACAAAATGGGGTACATTATGTATGTTCTTATACATGGCTAGTATGGTCGCCTTCTTTTATGATAATGCGGTTTAACATGACATGGAGCACCTGATATCAATAACAATACCTCAAAAGTTGTCATTTCTGAATACCAAATAAATAGAAATGTTCCAAACATTTCCAAAATACTAATTTATTACGGTACATTAGCTTTAACATTAATTATTGTTCTTTAGACTGTCTATAAATTCACTGAAACTTCCCGAAAATGGTAGAGGAGGTATGTCACTTCCAGTAATAGATCCTGAAAACATTCGCGAGAACATGGACCTCAACATATCATCTTCTGTGATTTCAATATCATTTGGCTGGTAGCTTTCTCTACTCCCACCGCCCTTGTCTTTCATCAATTCGTTTAACACCTTTTGAAGGCGAGTTCTACCCTCAATGCCTGATAAACGTTTTTCTATGTCATGCTGCCAAAATGACTGAACCACTTGAAGTATCTGTTCAGGGGGTTGTATTCTACAAATACTGAAATCAGGCCTAACCCCTCGTTCCAACATATTGATCTTAGCATCAGAGTCCCTGGCACCAACGAAAGGCTCACACTCGTAGTAGACTTGTCCATGCCACATCTCATAGAGTAGAAGGGAACATCCAAATATATCTGATTTGGCAGTGTAAACTCTTGGTTTTCTAAGAACTTCAGGTGCCGAGTAAATAGGAGTTCCCTTAAAATTCCTTTTTTCTTGAATACCAATTTGATTAAGTTGAGAAAGTCCAAAGTCTGCGATCTTTGCAATGTTATGAGATATCATGATATTTGTTAATTTCAAATCTTTATGAATAATACTGCTAAAATGAATATAGTTTAAACCATCAAGAATTTGGATACCAATCCGAAGGTAATGTTCCAAAGCATTGTTGTAATTGTTACAATTACCAGGATTGCGATCCATCTTTAGACCATCAATAATAAAGTATTTTTGTAAATCTTCATCACATAGTTCCATTACTAAACATTTTGTATCATCCCCTACCATGTTGTGGCCGTAAAATCTAACTATGTTTCGGTGGTTTAATTTCTTAAGACATTCAATTTCAGTTTTTAATAATCCTAGGTCTATTTTACGGCCTGTTATATCGACGCATTTAACTGCGACTTCAATTTGACATTCTGCATAGAGCATTGCAGTCCCAACCTTAACTTCAGCAAATGCCCCTGTACCTAAAACTTGATCAGTTATTACAAGAGTTTCCATGACCATATTCTCACTGTCCTTTGAAAGAACAATACAATCTAAATAATCAAAACAGGATTGCGCCTCTTCAATATCCAAACCTTTGTTAATAAGTTTTAACAAAGTTTCAAAGTATGATATGAATTTCAAAAAACATGACAAGAGCGTTCCGCACGAGTCTAAATTTGGGGAATTCAATTTAAGCTTTGGTAATATTTCTTTACATGTTTTCAAGTTAATTATCTGAACACGGATTTTTTCCTTTGGCATATCTTTCTTTCCGTTAACCGAAGGGTCCGGTATTTCTTCTACAAAACTAGAATATTCTTCTTCTTTGTAATTTACTGAATGGTTTGTTAGTAATTTAAAAATACTTATTCTTCCATGTTCCAATGCTATATCTGACATATCTATACTAGGTAGTTCGGTTAATATTTCATTATCAATGAGGTATTTAGCAACATCAACATTATTGTTTCTTATTGTATAATATAATGAAATATAACCAAATTTCGATTTCTGCTTTATCGAAATGCCCATCATAAGGAGATAACGAACAATTAGAAGATTTCCGCTATTTGATGCATACATCAAGGAGTCTATACCTAGATCTATATGATTAACGGCTGTATTATTTTCAACGAGGTATTTCACAGCATCGAATTGACAATTGATAGAAGCTGCTAGCAGAGTAGTTTGAAGTTTGAAGTTTTTGTAATCTATAACAGCGCCCATTTCGATAAGGTATTTTATTATTTCCAAATGCCCTCTTTCAGATGCTCTTATTAAACTAGTACATCCCTCATTATCTACTATATTCACATTAGCCCCTTTTTCTAATAGATATTTTAGTACTTCAAAATGTCCATTCTGTGAAGCAAAAATTAATGAGTCTAACCCGTCATCACGCGCGTAATTTATGGCTGCATTATTTGAAATGAGAAGTTTAACTATGTCGAAGTGTCCTCTACCAGACGCAATGAACAGGGCAGTTTGTTGCGCCTTGTCAGCTTTGTTGACAACTGCACCATTCTCAATAAGGCATCGAACCGTTTCTAAACAGCCAAATTTCGATGATTGAATAAGACAAGTAAACTCATCTTCATCGGTTAAGTTAACATCGGCCCCCTTTCCAATCAAATACCTAACTATCTCGTTATGTCCTGCTTGAGAAGCAAACATTAATGCATTGTATTTATTTAACTGTACTTTATCAATATCTGCATTGTTTTCAATTAGTAATTTTACAATGTCAAAAAAGCCTTCATTTGATGCCGTGTGCAATGCAGTTTGATGCATATCATCGACTGCATCAACTATAGCCCCGCATTTAAGAAGGTATAGTACGATATCAAAATGCCCCTTATTTGACGCCAAAAATAAGCTTGTTTCCCCAGTGATACCTCGGTTATTGACATCCGCTCCCTTTTCAATGAGGTACTTCACAATGTCGAGGTGTCCTTTATCAGATGCAACCATTAATGGACTTCCACGACATTTAGTCATTTCAATATCTGCTCCATTTTCTATAAGATATTTAACTATGTCGAAATGACCTACGAATGAGGCTTGCATTAAAGCACTTAAGCCGATATTGTTAGCATAATTAACATTAGCACCATTTTTAATAAGTTCTCGAACAATATCAAAATGCCCGTTCTGTGATGCAAATAATAAACTTGCAAAACTACCATTTGTATCATTAATATCAGATCCATGTTCGATTAAGTACTGAACAATATTAAGATGTCCTATCTGCGATGCAATTGTTAAAGCAGTGCTCCCTTTGCGCTGGTAATTAATTTCAACCTCTGGTATTTCAAGTAGGTATTTAACAATTCCAAGGTGATTTAACGATGATGCTGTCAGTAAAGGGTTGTTATAAGGGTATAAACCTTTTCCATAAGGTTGATTTAAGTCTACCCCTGCATTACGGAAATGTTTGATTGTGTAAAGATCTCCGCGTTGAACGAATGAATTTAAGACAGTTTTGTCATATAATATTTCTTTGCTCATTTGTTTAACATATACTCTGTCATTAAATGCTATCGCAAAGTTAAGACGTAATTGTATATATTCCTCTCTTATTTCTTTAATCCTATTCTTGTCATTAGAAGAAAATGCTCTCGTAAGACGTACCTTTATATTTTTAATCCAATCAAAGATATTTCGATACGATCCGATGGAAGTCATTATTGCCTAATTATTCGTAAGAAACTAAGGAATCAATTATCCAAGATAAATCACTACAGAAATGGAGTCATCAGTCATTCCAAAACTACACTTGTCTGGCTGGCTTGATATATTCGTTCAAAACATAGTTTACCATGACCACATAGTAAATAGTCTATTCATAACCATAATACTCGTATTATTTATTTTTTATATCAACCGTAGATTTACAATTCTGGCTCACAGAACCTGAAGAAGGAACATTTCTATTGAACGCCAAAAATTCTATAGATCTGTTTTCATTATTATTCAAGCTGAATATTGAATATGTTTGTTGGCTCGAAAAATGTAAACGGTTTTTTAAGCTTTTATATACTTACATTAACTATGTATTCAGCGCTTCGGAATCGTTGAATTAAAATTCCTTTTCATAGTTTTTCTATGAAAATCAAACAGTGTATAGATAAATCATATACAAATTACACTAACCTTTGAGATAAATATGTGGCAAAATTTTCATCCTTTGACCTTAAACACCATGACAGAGCTGAACCCAATCTTTTATTGTGTAACGCTCTCATTCCCATTACTTTACAGATACCATAAACTGTATAAAAAAGAAAAATACGTTTTTATAAATAAAGGTTTCAGTAGCGATTAAATAATGGATTGCAACCATAAATACATTACTTTCTAAATTAATATTTTAGTACCATGAAAATTGCTATTAATTATTTGATGTAAATACTAACGACACTAACGTAAAAAGTTTTGAAGCTTTTGGTATCCAATGTTTAGACCCTAGTTTTTTTTACCCCCGCGAGGTGCGGGCCTAAACCCCGTCAACCCGTATATTTTCTGAAAGTAAGTAGAAAACCTAGGTAAGAGTTAATATTTTCGAAAGGGTACGACCAATGTTATATAACAATGCCCCTTGGCCACACAAATTGAGACGAAAATGACATTTTACTGTATTAATTGCAAATTTGGCCCATGAGACCCCAAAGTGGGCCTGACCTTTTAAAACTTGGGTTTGAACATTTATTATTAACAGTTCCAAAAATGTGTGTACATGATCATGTAAAGGATGGATTGTATTATCGTACATGTGACATACCTTGTTCTTGCATTTTTCGCTTTTCACATAATCGTAACATTTTCATTGCTTTTTTCTCAGTATCTAAAGGAATTTTTTCAACATATTGCTTCAAATAATTTCTGAAAGAAAAATAAATATTTTGCACTTGCATTGCAGCAACACTTTACAGAATGAATTTTGCGAATATTTTCATTACATTTGTCACGAACACCCAAACATATATTTCAGAATCAAATAGTGAATCTTCATGCAAATCATGTGATATTTTTAGAAGCCCTGGCAATTGTCAGGACTGGTTTGCCTTTTCAGCTCCTCAATGTTCTGGAACACAGGAAATTTACGAATGTCGCAAGAGTGATGGATTATATGTCTGTGCCTTGTGTTTTGATGCTGGAGGCCATACGTGACATAGAAAATATCTAAAAGTTTATTCAAAGGAATTGTTCTATAATCTCCCATCTGCCTCAATATTCCTGCCTGGTTATCCGGCATGGACTCTACTCAATTCATTGATACATTATTATATCTGATTCTGATATACTCAATTTTCTTATTTTTTTGTATGTCTAATGCATTAAGTTATTATGCGAATTAAGTTATATTATTATAACTCTTTTTGACGTGCAGGTGCAAATGTAAAAATGATACTACGTGAACAATTTACATCATCAAGCTCGATCAAATTAATATTTTTGAAACAAATTGCAATATATCTAATATCTAAAATCACTACCTGCCGAATTCCGGACATTGATCAAAATAATCAGCAGCAACTTGCCATAAACTGAAAATAAAAATGTTCCGTGTAACAGCAGCACAAATTAAAAAATATACTATTGGTAGCCGTTCTTATTACGAATAGAGCCGAGAATACCTAGGAGACGGTAAACTTAAAATCACGCTTATAACGTAGTGCACCTCAATTTTTGGCATTTATTTAAATTGATAAGTGTCATGTATAAATACTTTCTTACATGTATGTCTTATATCCTTAGTTTCTTCTTTGGTGTTTAATCGAAACTCATTTTTTTTTAAATCTGATTTCGGGACTTAAAATGACTAATCACCAAGAGGCATTAATGATAGCTTGAATATTATTTCGATTTAAGGATTGTATACACATATTGAACGATTAACGGTGTTTTAGGGAAGTATCGCACATAAAATTCGACAGAAGGTCAATGGTGAGTGATATAAACGAGGACCAAAATCTCCACTTCATGCGCTTACCAAATAACCTAGCGCTATTCGAGATGATGCTGTCCTTAGACTTCTATTAAACCCCCTTTCAGATTTATAGATTAACATTTATCTTTCACACCGCTATACATACAGTACCTACCTAGCATGAGACATAAGACTAGAAGAATACTCAAGTAATAAATATTCACGGAGATTGGAACCATAGCTGAAACGCAAAGAAAATATTGTTTTAGACATTTAGATGTTAACTGGTAAACTTTTTGTAGAAAGCCATATTTGGCATACCCTTTTTTTGTGTATAAAGGAATTATCCGATAGCTGAATGATATCGAAATGAATAAGTTTGTACTGATATCGACCATAGTGGTTGAAAATGTCAAAAAATTCAAATTCGTTCTCGAGAAATGGCATTCACTATTTATCCTAAAGCCGAGTTCAAGATATTTTCCATTATTCACATTTAATTCTTTGTTCAATTTTTGAAATCAAGTTCCTATAGATGCTTGTCATTATGCACAGAAAGGGCGTACGATATTCAATTGCCAAGGTCATTCGTAAAGCATTCAATTTTTAGGTATACCAAGATTGTCTTTATCACTTAAATATTTAAGTTATGATTTACTACATCATGAGAAACTCGGCCTCTGATTGGTCAGAATCCAGTCACGTGATCGCGATTATCGGTTAATAATTTGGTAGTCCATATTTGATCAATAAATCTCTTCGATAATTAGACGATAATGGTATAATTTGCTGTTGTAAATAATTTTAGTCGCAGTATAAACATCTTAACTTTCATTTTGGCCGCAGTTATTCGGAAATTATTCGCAGATTAACCAGATAAACGTCTCGCCTTCGGCTTGACGTTTATCAGTTAATCTACGATTTATTTCAGATAACCGCGGCCAAAATGAAAGTTTAGGTATAAGGATCTAAATAATCTATAGGTCCTTGATTCATTCTCTAGAAAGGGCGGTTAATATTTAACACGAAGATATTTGTTCTAATATGTAGGTACTTTTTGAAAACTAAGCTGTTAATCACAGTCTGTTCATTAAAAAGGGCGTTTATTATTAAAATTCAATTTCAGTTAAAGATAAAGATGGTTTAACTTCTTTCTCCATAAAGGGCTAGCTATATCAATTCACTGTTTTTAATCATATTTCACTCCCTGCTTTTAATAATAAATTTTAAGTAGGAGTATGAAGATGGTTTTTGCTTTTCGCGTTTCTCTAGAAAAGAAAGTGTGCTTAATGCCAAATTCCCGGTATAATAGAACTAAGTTCATAGATTAACATTATACCTATTTCTAGTGAATGAAACGTGTGTGATACTGCTGATAACGCTGGAAGTTTAAGCTGATGATGCATGATAACATTAAGATTAAGACATACTCAAGTTTTTTAAATTCTAGTTGTCCTCCACGATGTAATAGATCCGTAAGATGTGCAACAAACCACCAGTTACTGAACAAAGTACTGAAATGATAAGAAATTAATTTTTAAACATTTCTACATCTTTACTCATGCACCCCATTTCAGGGTTCAAATTACTTCTTGAACTAAATTTCTATAAATTTCCCAGACTTTTCCAGGGAATTTTGTTATTAAAAAGGAACAAAAGAAGATAAATTAATTTTGGGGATATTATCGCTTTAAAGCAAGCATTTAAGTTATGCACAGAATTAAGCTCTCGAAATTCCCTGACATTTCCAAATTTGGGCTTATTTTACATATAATTCCCTGCAATAACTTTTTTGCCCCTTAAAAAATCAATGATTTTTCCAGGTTTTCCAGACAACGTTAAAAGATGGGAATATAACATTGAACTTAGTCTGCAGCACCTCTTACACAATTGCTTTAAATGCGGTTTGACGGCCGATTTTCAGGGGGAAATAACTATGATGTCAGTTTTCCGTTTAAATGTCAATATCGATAAGTCAAATAAATCGATTTTATGATAAACTTGTTGGGTTCTAAAATAAAAACGCAAGACTGGTAAATTGGTAATGTAAAGCCAGATATCATAAATGAACTAAAGTCTTAAATATTTACCTGCATTCCTTGATGAGCTGATGTACGTCAAATTCTAGTAAGCTTGAAATAATAGTATCCAGATTTAAAGAACTATCACCACAGCCATCTGTAAGGCTCTAAAACACAAGGGAATAAAAAAATTAATTGATATTTTAAAAGTAATTTATACATTTGGATAAATCTTGTCATACCACAAATAAGGACCATAAATGTATTTCAGTAACTCTCTGATAAAAATGTCGTGGGTAGAGAACCCAAGACATTTTTATTTGGGGTATATTAAAAAACATTTGAAATTAACTTGTTAAAAAGTTTGGGGGGGGGAGTGTTATTTTGAAATTTTCCAAAATGTCAGGTATGTACTTCTTTCGGAAAATATACGTTGTTCTGAATAATGGAAATCAAAAATTTGCAAATTTGTACACGGGTTACAGAATTGCGGATTTTAGATCGCTCACAACTCAGAAGATAATAGGGTTAGGACCATGAAACCTTGACCTACCCCATGGTTTTCCTACCCAAGGAATTCAAAAATATTTTTTTTCTATCTAAATCAGAAGTGCCTTAAATAAAAAAACGGCCTTTGTTGAGGTGCCGCTTAAAAATGGTATCCGCTTTGCTTAATTTTGAGAATTCTAATTGGGCTAGGGTAATGAAATTTTGATGTAAATAGGGGTTTTCGACGTCAGGGAATAGAATGGTGCACATAGTTTTATGATTAGGCTATGAGAACTGGCACTTCGGTATGATACTGGTGCTGAAATCTATAGGTGCGAAAATGAAGTACAACTTGACACTTATTTTAGCAGTGACGTCAGAAAAATATCTCTGCATAAGATATAAAGTACATGCCTTAGAATAATGCTCCAATTCGTAGGATTTAACTGTAGGGTGTTGATATAACAATATTGATGGTAATGCGAAATACCAAGGCTGTAGAATATCAGTTAATTCATTAAATACATCAGGATCACCACTGAGGATCTGAAAGAAACAAATATTTGTTTAAACAATATAAATTCAAGGAATTTGTCAAGATAACACGTAACATATTTCTAAAACTGAATTTGAAACACGATACTTGTACAACACATTGTACATTTTCACCGATTATTTAAGTATTTAAGTATTTTTTATGATAATTTTCAAATTCCACTGAAGTATTCGCGTTAGCAGCTCCAAAATTGAACTTTCATATACCCAGTACTTCTTCAGAAACACAGGTGTGATGTTCTGTACATAGAAGAGAAAATAATTTAAAAAACTTACCCGACATATTTTTTCTAAATGTTTTGTTTCTTCGGTATTTGATGAAACCAATCGTCGATCTTCGAGACAAGCTGAACATTCTTGTTGCCAATGCCGCCATCTCAGATCAAATTCTGATAAAGATTGTGACGCGAGATTCTGGAGTACAAAAATTATCATTCATTCATTCATGAAAATTCTCTTCGTATATTTAAATGTATTTATCATTTTTGATGAATAAATAAACTAAATATTCATCAGGAGAGGTCTTGAAAAAAATTACAACACTCATGATGAAAAAATTTACAAAACGACTTTTGGTACCCCCCCCCCTGAAAATGACCACTTTATAAATTTTTGCCTTAAACGGTGTTTATGGGTGTCGGTAAATATTAGCCTGACAAAATTTTCAAAATTTGCGAAAAAATAATAATAATACAGGCTCAATTTGTTAGAAATTTTAGGAGTGATTATATAACTTTAAGACGATGATCCATGACCAAAGAAAATAACATAAGTGCATCTGTTTTGCTTACCTGAATATTAGGCATTTTACGAAGTAACTCATCAAGATACTGAATAGCATCCTGATTCCGGGTGTGCCGTTTACCTAATAGACTTCTAGCCTCATCTATATGTCCAGTGCATACACACATGTAAATCTGAAAATGGATAACGTATCATCAAAAAGAAAACTTCACCCCAATCAAAACTATGTAATTTATTTACAAAACATGTATGATTGCTAGTGAAGACTTTCCTTCCCAATAAAAAAGATTTGCAAATCCGTTCATAAATAAGGCAGCTACGTTGATTTTCCTCAAGATCCAAAAAGTTCAAACTCCCCGTTGATTATAAATCAACGGACTTTTGTTTTTTTATTTTTTGGGCCATTGGACAACGGGTCCAAAAAGGTTTACCGTTCCTTTTATGTTTTCCTGTAAAATGAATGCTATGTGAGGGTCTAAAGGGGGGTACGTTTCCCGCCTCCCGATAAAAAAATAATAGATTTTCCCGCTCCCGCTAAGCAGAAATGTCTTCTAGCTAGACGCCAAAATATCGGATATTGAGTAACAAAATACTTTATATGCTTTGCATCCTCTTTTCCCGCTTCCCACTTCCGCTATATCACTTTTTCCGCTTCCCGCTAACGTTAACTATTTCAATTTTCCGTTCCTAATTTTTGGCCCTTTTTACGCTATACCCCTTCTTTAGACCCTCCTATTTCTAAAGGCTGTGATTATGCATAGTGCAAGAAATGTGCCGTGTTATGAGAATCAAATGTAATATGGTCTGGTGGTTTAATTTCAAGTTTCAACAGCAACATGTGTAATAATACTTACGCAATTCCAATATTCTGTATCATTTGATTGTTCGCCATTTAATACCATGCGCAGAAACTCAACAAAGCCGGAATGAATTTTAACCCAATCAAGGAGTTTCAGCACCAATATACCAGCTAGAGTTCGAAAAATACAAATAATTATTGCATACATTGCATATTTAAAGAACCCAGTTCAGAAGACAAACTTCATAAAGTCTAGAAGTGACCTTTATGCAACGATCCAAGAAAATAAACTGTCGGCCATACCGAGATTGACGCGTATCGGCCATCTTGGCGATTTGTCTGCCGGAGTCACGACAAGGTATTGGGCGTGATTATCGATGAGCATCAGCTCAACAAAAAAGTTACCTGGTTAGTAACTGTTGTACAAGTATATATATTTGAGGGGGTAACGGGCACTCACTGTACACGTTACCGATATTTGGTTTTCACGTTTCATGCAACGAAAAAAATTTGTTTTTATCTTTCACGTTGCACGTTAGCTTGCAAATGACTGCCAAAGGCTTGCACGCTGCACTAACAATAAAAAATTTCACACGATGCAAGTTAACATGGTTTTGGGAGTTTGGCTCACCTGCACGAATTTAAACTGTTAACCCCTCCTAAATATATACATAAATAAACTACGAAAGCTTGCAATTAAGTT
>JAUCNG010341067.1:0-11992 GCA_032353305.1 Cephalothrix spiralis
GATCCACAAAACTCCTTTAGCGCTAAGTCCCCGGGTAGGGTGGCGGTACATAGCGCAATTTTTTTAAAATCTAGTATATGAAAAAAACATTTTATAAAAAGCAAAATTGCCGCGGCTGAGCTGAAAGTTATTCTTTTTCAAAATTTTCTGTGTTTTGCTCATTTGTTCCATAGCGACTGATAGCGTTTGAAAAAATGTCCCCACCTGCGAGGCCTTAGCGCCGAAAACCCTCATCCAAGCGATATCGCTACGCAGCGCCATTTTCACATTTCCCGCCCCCCCCCGGTGCATTTCATTGACTGGTGCATAACCGGTAACGTATATTAATTGTACCAATATATCACTGAACAGTACCTACTTTTGTAATGGTAAAACTTGATTAAAATTTTTGGCACTGGCAGGCCCTGATATAAATTACCCAGAGGTTATATTTTGAGATTGCCACCTCTAATAATTACGTAGAGATCATACGTAGAATATCGTAGAAATACGTAACTGCCCTTGAAGACAAGATTGCCACTACCTCTGCTGCAGGGGGTAGCTTGACTAAATGTGCGCCGGATAAGGAAGTGGAAGAGCTCTAGGCTTCTATGCAGAAGGAAGTGGGACCATTGGACCAACACACGGTTTTGACACCACTTTCCATCGTGGTGAACCTTGGGCAAGTAAACGGAAGTAAACGCTGTCCCTCACATCTGGGGTAAAGCGGCACTTTACGGTTAAATGCTGGGAAAGTGGACCTATAGTCTATTCAAGTAGTCTTCTGACGCCTGATTTAAAAGAAGAAGGAGAAGAGAAATGCGCATTTTGCAGGGATTTGAGAAAATTACCAGATTTACCAGTCTACGATAACTTCCTAACTTTGAAAAACCAAATCAATGTAATATGGGATTATAGCTGCCCGATAAAGGTGTCTAACCATAACAACATATTGACTGATTCCTGTCACGATTCAATGTATCTTCAATTAAAAAAAATACAAATTAAACAGCGAGAGTCTTGTTTTGAAGGATTTATCTTCATCAAATCGATCCCTCAATTTCTCCGCAACACGATATAAATAAAGACATTATAAAAATTAGATTTTACATTCTCGCTCAGTAGCTAAAGTCAATCGATACCAAATTTGATCATCAAATGATGTTACTTCTCATCGAAGACCTAGTTTTATTCATGAACCCCCAAGGCATGAAGGCAACATGTTGGTTCGTCAGGCACGTTGTCCATCTGTCATTTGAAACCAGTACCGGTCGATGGAATACCAGCCCTATTCATGATGATTCTTAAGAAAAATGTAAACATTGATCAATGATCATATATGAAGCTCACGTACGTACATTTACGGATCGATGAGACAGGTATTTTTGTAAGAAAACTGATAAAAACGGTAAGTACGACGCAGTTGGTGACTAATGTAGGAAAGTGGGTGATACCGTAGGCAGTGCTTGTAAACAAAGCTAAGAAGAGCTACAACCGCAATTTCGAATTTGGATGGAATGGTGTTGGTAGATATACGAAAAAAGGCAAAAGCTGGAAACATGCCATCCAATGACAGATCTAAAAGTTCCTTGGTGGCAAAGCCCTCTGAGTATATTTATGATAGATTCAAATAATTCAAAGACTTATTTGGGTTGACAGTCAAAAACCCGAATTTGTGTATCATATCTTATCTTATCATATAGTGATAGAGTGAAGTCGTCAGATGACTGGCTCAAAATGATCTCAAATAGACACTAACGGCCGTTTTATGAGCATTTACTCTTAAACCTGTAGACCTATTTTCCGCACTCTAATCTATTTTCTATATACACTACAGTGGCAGTGGTGTTAACCGTGAAGGGAGGGACAGCGAATTTAACATTTTTACCTATAGCCACAAAGAGGCAGTGTACGCTGAAGAACTTGCCCAAGGTACTTCCCGATTGAAAGTAGTGTGGAGCCCGGCGAGGAGTGACATTACTCGGAGCCTGGGTCTCAAACCTGGTACATCCAGAATCCAGATCCAAAGACCAACTCTGTACCAGCTACTGAATCCGGTGCCACCGTAAACACAATAACTACGGCAGTCACCGGATTCAGTAGCTGTTACAGAATCACTATTCCAGTTAAGGGCGATTTTAGGCACCATAAATGGACTACGAGCCTATAGAGCCGATATTGTAATGCGGGGTAAGTCGTAGTCGAAGATTTGACGTCAGCTCAACAAATAGGAATATTTCATTTTTTAACCAGTCTAGGGATCTTTAGACTAACCCATACTGCACACACCGGTAAAAATATTCCCAAATGTAATTCTGATTAAACATTTCGGTGTAGCACGAAAGGATCCAAAATAAGTGCTAAGAGTGACATTTCTCCGTTTATATTTCAAAAAGAAATTGCAGTAGAAGAACGGAAGCCATAGGAAAACCTCATCACAGAAATTGATTTTGTAACACGAGTTTCTTATACTTGGAAAATGGTCTTTTGTTGCTAGAAATATTTACCAGAATTGAGCTGATGTGAGTGATCTTGAATGAGCTTGAATCATCCTAACATCATTAAGATCGATTGGGTGACCCATATCAGGACAAAAATTGCATTCGTCCCGGCAGCAGATTAATTTAAGTTTATTGAATTATCTTTGGTACCAGGAGCAGATTGCTCGCTTGGTGATAGTTTCACAGGGATACTTTTAGTGTTCTATTCTAACGACAAACGAGAAATAAATTACTTCCGCTTTCGGGGTTGGAGAGGTGGGGTGGGCCATGACAATTGTTGGAATTAAAAAAACGAAGCGATATGTACATCTCTCTCACACAATTGTGTAATTGAATACATGAGAGGGGACAGATTGCTAAAAAATAGCAAGAACCACAGACTCAGACTAACAAACAGAGACACAAATTAACGACTGTATTGGTCTTCTTCAAGTGTATAGGAGAATAACTGAAAATCATGAGGAAATAACCATTCCATGGACAGTGATTTTAAATCAAAGAGAATAATGCCAATGACTGGTGTGTAAATAAGAGCAACTTATGCTGGCTCACCTCAGTCATGCACCTTGCTATAACAGATTCAGGTAATCAGCCTTTTGAAGATGAACCACTGAAAGTATAATATTGGGTGATGGCATCGAATATTTTTCTTACCCATTAAAGTATTTCTATTACGTAATTCTATTATTTTACCCATTCCTTCTCTTACTTACAGTATGATCAAAGTGTGAAAAACAGAAAATCAATTTACCTAGTCTCAGACAGAACGGCTAAAGTTGGTTACAGCACGCAAAACGGCGTTAAACGTGCTGTAACTATAATGCTGTGATTAATTAAAATTATTTGCAACTTTTACAAACATTCAATTAATATTTCACAGATGTAATAAACTATTGATCAATGCAATTTTCTGTTTTGTAATATTGTATTAAAACTGTTAATATAAAATAAGTCCATACTATAACATATAGGCATACGTACAAAATCTTGAACACCCTGCATTGGTGTGTACATGTACATGTACTTGTCTAATGGCAGAAACTTGCTGAAAATTTGATTTATTGGAATTACATGTAGGTTATTGTTATTTTCAGACGAATTCAATAGTTGTCATAAATTGAAATGTTTTGCGTGATCTTGCATTTTTTTAACGCAATCATCATCATGATGCTCCGGCTACTATGTTCTATAAAGCCGACAACGTTGATCGATCACGTAATGTTATTATTTCATTAGGATTGACTTATCATTTCATATTGCACGCTACTCTATTCAATAAAAGGAAATGACTAAAATGAGTCAGTTGGTCATGTCATTAATAAATGAAATCAGTATAATGATGATTCCATTGAAACGTAAAACGATGAAACACAGGTGAAGTTGATGATGGATGCAGATGTAACCTATATTGAAAAGACTTCAACATTATAGTCAAATTTGGACGAAATAGAATAGGCCTAGCTCTAGACCAAGAATTTAGGCGAAACATCAACAGGAGTATTAGGTGTGACCACAAGACCACTTTGAACTAATTTTCAAATTAAACTTTTTTCAATTATTATAAACTATCATTACCCGACTTTGCAGTATTTTTCATGTTTACCTTTTACCGGGCAATTCGACTTTGTATCCGCCGTGTTGGCATTATATGTTGGCATTATATCCGGAATTCAGGTTAAAGCCCTCGTTCTTGAACTTGTGCAGTTTCAAAATCGAATTACCTTAGTAAAATAGTCAATAATATTATAGGACTTATAGAATTCATTACCCTTCTAATGACAACAAAATTATAATCCTACTCAACGATATGTAAGGCATTTGACAAGAACAACTACAAGTTTGGAATCTCAGTTCATTGATTCATTGAAATACCCTGAAGGGCAAAAGGCCGCCATGCATACGATGTCCTGATCAAATTTTTAAGTCGCCAGTTGTGCCACAACAACATAGATATTTCAGTTAATGCTCATTCTAAATAAAATAAAAAATATTTATTTTAGGCCAGGCACCAATTAGAAATTTTTACAACAGTTAATTTTGTTGATCTGAAGCATCCTCGTTCCCATGGTATTATATCATATTTAATAATATGTTGGCCAAGCAGCTGCAGGCTGACACTCTGAGTTATTTCAACTAATGAAACAATGAACGAACCTCAAACTAATAGGATTTGGAAACTAGCTGAAGAAGGACGTAATTAAAAAGTTCCAAGCTTTCAAAAATTACTGGAAAATGAGCATAAAATGTTCCTAGAACTTATATGCATCTAGTTACATGAAATAATTACGCTAATTAACAATAATCAGGATAATTGATAGTAATAAACGATTCATTAACAATTAAATCAGAGAGGCAACAAATTGCCAAAAAGGCAAGAAACAGGTTTATAATTTAAAGCTCTAACAAAGATCATCCAAGAAAAGGAAAACTACCATCGACAAAAAGGCGGCCATTTTAAATCTTTAGTCGCCATCTTCAGATGGCGACTAAAGGCGGAAACTAAATACTTAGACATGCAGGTTTCCGTATATTACTATAAAAGGCATGATCGACCTAAAGGAGGCTGTAATACTTGGACAATAATAACATTAGGCCGATTAAACATACTACATTTATTTCTGGCGGAGAATCGCGGCCATTTTGAAAAATGAACACTCGATGTATCAATAGCACACACATAGTGCATATGGACGATAATAACTAATTAGGCATTAAGTTAAAAATATCCACAATAAAAAGTATTTATAAATTCATGACATATTTATGTTGGAGTTGCGTGCAGTTAGAAAGTTCTGGTAAACTTCTGACCTCTCGTCAAATACATCGTCAATATCTATGGAAACTCAACGACACAATGTTCTGGACCTCAATTAGCGTTACGATGGATTACAGAACCATGACAACCAAACTTAACTGTCAAATATGTTGATGGGAGTACTTGAAATATTCTACATGATAACAGAGATGAGTCCATCTACTACTTGTCAAATACAAGCTATATAGTCTTTGTATGAGAACCAGTAAAAGATTTGAAGTCATGTTAACCAATTTGTTCAACACTTTTGAGACGAAAGTAAATTTGGTTCAGGCAACACAAGATTAATTGTATTCTAGTTAACGAGGGGTTGGTACCCGTACAATTAAGAGTGCTAAAGTACACATTTTACCCCCTATTAAAACGTGTGCCACACATTGAGACAAGTCCGCCATTTTGGAAATACAGGGGTAATACTAAATTCATGGGTCGAGAGCCCTGAAAAGGGTTACGCAACGAGTATTTTCTATATTGCTCTCGTCGCAAATAACGTGTCAGTAACTTTTTATGGCTCGAGACTCATGAAGTATTTCTTCTATTGCACGAATGACCAACATATATCGATAAAAGAGTGCGATTCATAGTAATATTTAAAATATTGTCTGATATTGTATTCATAATACTTATATGTAATTAGTTTATTGTCATTAATTATATCTACAGTCTTATTCATTATTATTTTGCTATATATATCTGCGTTTTGATTAGTTTACTAACCCCCATTTTATTTCAAAATATCCCAGATAAATGAACTCATGAAGTAGACAAAATGGTAGAACTTACTCTATATATCAGCAAGAGGTTAGTATCATTGTACTTAGTACAGATAATTACCTCTTTTTTACCAGAGTACCGTACAATATACTATCAAGAATATATAGAGTTTTTTGAGCTCCTTTTGGCAATTTTTCAAATGCAAAACACCACATCCCGAGCCGACACATACTTTCGTCGATAAGAATGATAAAGAAACATGAAAAGTGCTTTAAAAACGCTTTATCAGAAATATGTCCTTGAATCTAAGTGAACATAATAATTTTTTAAATATAAATCTTAGATACCAGGGAACCTAGGCCTTAGTATGTATACATTATTTCACTGGACAAGCACCGCAGGTGCGCGTCCAGTGCAATAATATTTTTATTGGATTTCTAGGTCATATCTGTCAATATTTATCTTGGAGATTAATTTTCCTTAAGAGGAGATTTTTATTTAGGTTAACTCTTCCAATGTTTTTCATCTAAGAAACCGTACGCGGACCACCCTGGACCACCTGCGATGAGATATAATTATTGAATTTCCTAGACATTTTTCTCAATTGTTTTAAGTGTTTGTTCCAAGGTCATTTTATTATCTAGTTTATATTAAGAAACATAGTCCTAGCAACAGTATAAACCCAGATTTCTATTCTGAAATCCATCAATAGGGTCATGAAAGTAATTAACCCTCGATTGTTAAAAGGCGGTCTATAAATCCATCAAGTGGATGCAATATATGATTTACAATTTCGTTAAACGTCAACTTTCAAGTGGAAATTTAACACCAAAATACAATAAATTTAAATCCTGGATTACAAGATGTATTCCACCAACTTATTGTTGGTCGAATACGAGACATGGAGCCAATTATCAAAACCCAACATTAAAAAATCTTCTATACTCATTGACCTACCATCATCACAATCAAATCAAATGCATCATAATAGTTAAAATTCACATACATGTTGGAAACTACATTTATAAAACTAAATTTATACAATATCAGGTTAATTAAATATCTAATTTAATAGTTTCCTGAATTCTTATTTTACCATGATTCTTCCATAATTTTCACTTACTGCATGCTCTCAATTCTACTATAATATACACTCTTAATACAAAACAGTAAATGTTTGTAATTAAGAGTTAAATTATAATTACTGCAATTAAATCTACTGCCCTAAAAATTCGTTCCCTATATATATAGTTTATATTCGTTTCCCCTATATGATTTCTACATTAATATGTTGATGTCATTTCCATAATGTGTCCTCACATCCAGGTTATCTATCAACAAAAACCTCTGCAACACTCTTGAGGTTCAAAAATCCATAAAATAACCCATTAACGAATTGACTGAACATATACTCCAATATTTACTGCATACTGAACCAAAATATACGAATAGAAGGCTGAAACCATATATGAACTTTCTGATATACTTATATGTCAGTTTCTATAAAGTCAAGACTTCGAACCCGAAATTTCTGGCACATAAAAAGATAGATTAAAATTATTCCAAAATTTAGAGTTTCTGCCTATGTCGAGGGACTAATATGGTGTGATGCATGAACAGGGGCGACTATGGGGGGGGGGGGGTAGGTGTTCTATAATACAATAACCCTGAACTCAACCAAAAGGGTCAACCCGAACGGACCCCGAAATTTACTGATAACCCGACCCGAACCCATTCGTGCAACCGCGACTCTGATCCGCGGAACACCTACTATAGGCTACTAGCAAGAGTATTCTTCTAAATACTCTTGCTACTAGAAACCAATGTTGACCCTTTTGACAACAGCACTACTAGATCTCTATATTGTCATGCAGGAAACCAGAAATCAGCTGATACGGCTGTCATGTCAGCAGCATCAGCATCTTGAAAGATACTTCAATTTGTCTTACCATTTAAAGGCTGAGTGTCAACAGCATTTTGAACTGGCGTAGCCATGCCAATTGATAATCCGTTAATCCTCACGCGTGAAAAACGCGATTGATTTTTAATCCAAAACCAAGATTATCCTTTCAAGTTTGTATAATCCACAATCAGTATTCCCCCAACTAGCAATCGCGCTGAATTTCTAATGCGCGATACCCTCGCACGATACTAGTACTCAATCGAGATTGAATTCAAACGACTTCCAGAATGAGATCGTAGAGAGTAAATTCAGTGCGTGTCCTTAAAAATCCGAATAACGTGTTAAGAGGCCGACGAGAACAGTTTTTGGCATCGAATATCATGTAAACATGTAAATGAATTTATTTGCGTTTGCTTCAAGGCTATAACAAATTTAATTAATTTGACATGAGAAAGATGTGTCAAGATAAAAAAAATCGAAAATACTTCGGCTCAGTGAGAAAATAATGACGTCGCGAATTACAGAGTCTCTTAAAAACTTGTCGAGCGGAGTGAGGAACAATAATATGCGGCTTCAGAAGAAGACTAATTAAATTAAAGACTTTAGAAACACTGTCGAGCGACGTGAAGGACGATAATATGTTGGTCAGATGACGATTCAAAGAGTCTGTTCAAAAATTGGCACGCGATCAAGTGGGGTGCAAGTATGAGGCTTCATGAGGAGGCAAATGTTGAAGTTTTCAAAGTTTAAAAAGGATGACCTTTATATTTCGAGAAAGCTTGAATCGTAAAAAGAATCCACCACTTTAAAAAAAGATTTTTTAACATGATTTGTAATTAGTATTAAGAAACAGGAACGTTTTAGATCACTAAAAGTAAATCATGTCTGTGATATCGTCATTATCACTAACTTGAGAAATCTATTTGCAAGAATTCCAGCCTATCAATTCGAATTGGATTGCGTATTTAGGGGAGACAATGTACGTTTTGTTTACAAAACTAATCATATCTGATCATTGGAGAAAATATAAGTCAATGCTGTGGTATAGTATATTTAAAGTAATCATTCAGTTCAGATAATTTACCAGTGTTGTTACCACATGATGAGCTCAGCTGTGGGAGCTAGGAATTATTTTTATTATCCTGTCGGCAGTGATAGAATATGGAGTGTGATACACGTGAAAAAGTAATGGGAATTTAATCCATTGAATACTGTTATTAATTATTATATGATAAAAATTGGTTATTCCACGAGGGTGAGTGGAATAACGGGTTTATCTCACGGAAACGAGTGTAATTACCTTTTTATACCACGGTTCAATCCCCTTTTTTAAGCAATTTAAAAATCCCAAAATAGCCAACGGGCATGGTATAATTACTTTTAATACCGCTTATAAATATCAAACTCATTTCGAACAGAACTCTAAATGGGAGATTTACATATATTAAGATCAATCGACCAAGAAGACAATTTCCAGGAGCCAAAGTAAATTAGAACTTTTGGTGTGGAACCTTCAGACCCCATTTTTCGCCCCCGAGAAAATCTCGGAAGTGCTGACCTAAACCCCATCAACCCTTATATTTTTGGAAAGCTTGTGAAAATTCAAGGTTCAAATTTATTTGGGGCCTCAGGCGCCAAATTGGAATTTTTTTAAGGTTCCAAAAAAAGAGCCGAACCAGACATTTTCTGATCCGCATGATCCAATACAATAATAAGATACCATTTTCGATTGGGTTCGACCAATTTTAAGAGCCCAGGGCAAATATAGATTTTTCTTGAAAAATTGTATTGGCCACTAAGGCCCCAAAGCGGGCTCGACCCTTTCGAATATATAAACTTGAACCTAGAATTTCCACCAGCTTTCCGAAAATATAAGGGTTAATGGGGTTTAGGTCCACACTTCCAATAGACCAATACCGGTTGCCTCATACAAAATGGGTGGCATGATAATGGCATCTGTTTTCTTATTTAAGGCATCTATATATGTACGATTTTATGCCATCTATAAAGTAAGAGACGGCCAATCACAGACGAGCTACATGTATATATTTCAGCCCCTATTATCGCATTTACTAAGCTTCTAAATTCAGATATAGGTGTCCCTATTTCGGGTGCTACACGGCTGATTTCCGTAGCATATTTTTAAATGTTTGATCTACGGTGACCACGCCGCACAACCTAGGATCTACAACTGTAGCTTAATATGTAAACATAGAACTGTTTGTAGAAAACATAAAACAAACGAACACATATCAGCAATTCAAAGCACTTTGCCGTTAACTATACCTATTATATCGATATTACTTCGCTAAATGCTAGTTCTAAATGCCCTATTCATATTTTTTCCCTCACAGTATCGCCATGAAACAATTTTCATGAATTATTTAAAAGTATCGAAATTACTCTAACGCAAAGGGAATTAGAGCACGGAACTCCATAAGTAACAATAACAATCAATATTGGAGCCATATAACATGAATGCTCATTCAAAATCACAACAATCATCGATTTGGGATTAAAATACGAAGTAGGTTAAAACCAGGCCTGGTTAAAACAAGAATCGATTATATTTTGCTCGGGGAAATCTCGAATATCTATCCGGAATGAAAATAATTTAATATGTTTGAAAGGCCCTGACGCGAAACGGCCCTAAAGTCTACCGCACACAGTCCGCAGAATCGCAAGAACGCAACAAAAAGCAAGCATGTTATCCTAACCAGCACTAGAACGATAGAACGCAACCAAAATCAAACATGTTTGATTTTTGTTGCGTTCTAGCGATTACGCCCCTCACACTAGGAATTTTGAAGCGTCGGCGTTCTAGCGTTCTTACATTCCTGCGAATAAGTGCTGGTTAAGATTACATGTTTGAATTTTGTTGCGTTCTAGCGTTCTTGCGATTCTGCGGACTATTGTGCGGTAGGCTTAAGTCTAGGGGTAATTTTTCTATTTATAGGGATAGGGTCAAATTTAGGACTAGATCATCCTAAATATGAATTGAAAATGAACTTCAAATTAACCATTACTAAAGGAGGAAAATATATACCATTTCCTGATCCTAAGTCTAATATTTTCATTAATATTAACAGCAGCATATATGAAAATTAATACCAAAATATTTCTCTCAAAATTCGCCTTCACAATCATTAAGTTGTTTTTGAAATTTTTTAGCAAAATACTTTCAGTGTATAGAATAAAGCTATACAAATTCTATATACTAATTTTTAAATATTTTACTAAGTCAACATTTTGAATTTTTTCAAAAACAACTTAATGATTGTGTAGGCGAATTTTGAGAGAAATATTTTGGTAAAATTTGCATGCTGCTGCTGTTAATATTAATGAAAATATTAGACTTTGAATCAGGAAATGGTATATATTTTCCTCCTTTAGCTGCATAACTGATCTGCGCAATTCTTAGCTATAATATGCGCTCACTAGCTAAAATATTCTACCCCGTAGCTCCAATGGGTTGCGCCAATTGGGTTTTCCCAATAGCAGCAGCTAGGGGGACATCCAGGGAATCAATCATAGTTTTCGTAGTAGAAAAATTAAAATTTTAACATTCGAACCCTTAAAATGGCTTTGTTTCCGATCCCGTTTGCAAGAGACCCTATGCTCCAATATTCCGCATACTTTTAATTTAAACCCGGGGCTCCCCAGACACACTATACAAACATCTTACACCCAAATATTTTTACTCTAGCTATGTATGTGCCCGCTGTTGGTTAGTAAAATAAACAAAACGTATAATTATTGTTCTCCGTTTAATCTAACGTTTCGCCGGATAGCCATTTTGATCGCCATTATATAATAGAATTATTTTCTATTGAACCCTATTGCATTGGGTAATCGATACAAACATGGCTGAACATTGTCGATCCCGGAGATACGGAGTTCAATACAGAATTTTAATATGACTACACAAGTTTATGGAACTTTTGGTTATAAACCTTCAGACCCCTGTTTTCGGCCCCCCCCCCGCCCAAATCTCGGAAGTGCCGGCCTAAACCCCAACAACCCTTATATTTTTGGAAAGCTTGTGGACATTCTAGGTTCAAGGTTATATTTTCGAAAGTG
>JAUCNG010342178.1:0-11977 GCA_032353305.1 Cephalothrix spiralis
ATGTTGGGCACTTCTCTAAGTTGGGCAAAATTGCTGGTCCCGACCGTGCCCAGAGTAGAGAGGTTTTACTGTAGTAGAAATAGATAAATTAAAAATATAGACTTTTAAAGGTAACACACACATTGATACAAATATATAGGAATGCCAGTGAGAGAGAAATTCTGCTAGTTCGCGAATGATTCAAATACATTGTATTTTTCGGGACTTTCCCGAGATGCCGGGCGGATGTCCAGAAGAGCCCGGGAAAATATGTAAATTAACAGGATGTTTGACACAAGATCCCTATTGTTTTTTTCTAATTACGAGAAAAATGATTCCCCGACGTTATATAGCTAAAGAAATTTACAATCAGTTGTCATTGAAAATTAATCAGGATGTTCCATGACCCCTGGTTCTATGCATGTTTCGGGACTTACTCGTGTCTAGAAGCCGGGAAATATGTTATTTAATCAGTCTATTTGGCACCGGATCTTCGGATCTTGTTTTTTTAATTTATTAATTTTCGTTCAAAAAATTTCCCCCGCGTAATAGATAAAAATAATTACACAATTAGTTAATACAATCAAGGAAGTGGATACATTTAATTTAATTGTAAATTTTTGTGCACCCCTCAGGGGGTCCCCTTCTATGACCATGAGCCTAGGGCATGACCATGACCCCTGGTCCTACATGTAGTTCATTGCATGTAATTGGAACAATAACATTTCAGTTCCTCATTGTTAAGTAAATAAGTACAAATAAGGTAATGTTTTGTATTCTCTGGAA
Source organism: Cephalothrix spiralis (assembly GCA_032353305.1). Lineage (NCBI taxonomy): Eukaryota > Metazoa > Nemertea > Palaeonemertea > Archinemertea > Cephalotrichidae > Cephalothrix > Cephalothrix spiralis. The sequence goes on from JAUCNG010342178.1 coordinate 766, forward strand.
AAATTAAAATGAAATAATGATACTTCCCGATTAATCCCATGATTACAATTACACACAACAATGAGATTTTATTTCCGTAACTGATGCAAGTCCTTTCAATTTCATTGATATGATTTAATAAGATTATTGCATTTAGACAATTATCAAACCAATTTAATTTTTACATGTTTAGGCAAAAGGCTGGGTTTTTAAAGTTAATCAGTGCAGATACCGATTATTTAGGTATACGAGGAAGTACATATCCTCACATGCTTGGTATTTATAAACCTAAACCTATAGGACTGTCAAATAAGCCTCGTACCAAAGCACCGCCGCGTAATTACCTCTCGTCAACCGGGAGCAGGACTTTTCGGCCCCAACATTTCTTTTCGGCCAAGTACATTTTCGGCCCCAGTACAATTTCAGCGCCATAAAAGTTAATTTTGAAAACAAGTTGCAGAGACCAAAAAAGCCAACCCAGAGTTGCAATTGCAAAAACGTTCAATTAAAATAAACAAAGAATTTGTGAATTAACATCAGAGTGTCAAAATTACTAGGTGATGGGCAATCATTTATATGTTTATTTTTGACATTTAATACGCCAATTGACTTTTTTTGCATCTCTCAATATATAAATTAACTGGAACATAAAATATCTTTTGTCTTTATTGATTTCAATTAAAATTATTTTTCAATTAAAAAAAACTTCCGTAAACTATACATTTCTGGAAAGGTCATGTGAAATGCTGATCAGTATTTGAACCAGAACGTGATTTTTTGAGAATATCAAGTTTCGGCCCCCAACAGTAGGTACCCCATACTCCTACGCAGTGCTCCTTAATTTTGAGATTCACCTTCAAAATTTATTGGTAGAGATTAGGATAAATCGAAACTGCCCTTGGTCCGACAAGATGTAGGTACCCTGGTATAAAGTCTTGATCATAGCGATAATTGATAGACTTCTACTTTAGCAGTCAAGTACGTAAAAGCATGTTAGAAAACTATGAAATTATAAAAAGAGGATAGGCCGAGAAAATGCCGAGGAATCCAAATAATAATGAATGATATACTGTACACTGTATTCTTAATTTCATTTATTGATGATATCATTACTACTTATATTTCGATTTTTATTTCAAAAAGATATTAAAGCATTCATACATTCATTACTTAAATAAATGAGTAAATCAAAATAAAGTTTTTAAAAAATAAGAAGAAAAAAATAAAATTTTGATACAAGCATTCCTGTGTTTTCTTTTATAAAAGATTTTTTTGGTTTATAAAGTCCTAAAAAATTAAAAATTGTCACATTTTCTTTCGCTTCGCTTTGCTCGGCTCGTTTTATTTTGAAACGTCAATTGCAATAGCGTTGTGAATTAACTTGCCGTAATCTGTATCACAATTTATGACGTCATTTCCTTTCAATGTGTTTTTGCACGCACATGTGTAATTCCCATATTTGTAGCTGTAAGGTTTAGCATAATTCAAATCAAAAATATCGCTTCCCTGTTTTATTTGAAGTTCATCATAGGTAGGACTCTCTTCTTCATCTTCGAGATAGGTATTTCGTCGACAAGGGGCTGAATATAAGAGAAAGTTATTATGGTTTGTCTATCTAGCGTTTCTAGTCCACATTGTCGCCGGTAGGCGGCGCTGTGGGCTAAAACAATTGTCTGTAAAGTTGTTTACAAATTTTTCCAGGTCTTTCGTTTTACCTCTACGTAGGGATTCAGATTTGGGTAATTCTGGCCTCGGCTCTTACATGTAGGTCTGAATTTTTTAGGATATCATAAAATATGAGCATTTCTCCTAAAATCTCATAAAATATGACCATTACTCCTAAATATGATTACAGAAACGGTTTATAAATTCAGGCCTCATAGTTTTCCTACAATTTTAGGATATCCAAAAATGTAACCACTAATATACTTAAGAATATATTTAGAATTCCGAACCTTCTACATGTCGGTCAGGAGGCCTGTAGACTGGTTACCTGACCGTTCGTCTTCTTTAGCAGACTACCGATAATCCTAAAATCTCTTAAAATATGACAATTTCTCCTAGGATCTCCTAAAATTCTAATTTCTCATACAATTTGATTGAAATGGTGTCAAAAGAATTCTTGCCTCGCTTCGCTCAGCATAATTTTTATCATTTTAGGCTTATTTATGCAAACCTGTAGGCGCGTGCAAAAAATGAAAAAACTTAGTATGGTTAAAGTCTCTTAATGAATTATATGCATAGATTATATTGATTTATTGTAAAGCAAAAATATTTTGTTTGTAGCAAAAGAAGATTATTAGAAAATTCACTCATATTATTATAAAATCATATAGTTTGCTAGAAAATCTCCTAAAATCTCATAAAATATTGCTCAAAAATCTCCTAAAATTAAAAAAAATCTCTCCTAAAATCCTAAAATTGAGATAGCAAACATGACTGTGAGGCCTGTGTTCGGCCAAAGTCATTTAATGTGACATCATGGGATGTAAACATGTAGACCCCGTATTTCAGTCTAGGGGCCAATTTTTATTAGCTTCTGCTTTTTCTTAATTCATTAAATATATGTTATACAAAAATTAATTAGGCTTCTGACCTTGGTCACTGCATGAAGCTTTTTTACTAAAACAACCCATCCTTTCCCCTGAAATATCATTATAAACTTACTTGAACGATTGAGATGCTTGGTTTTGGATCTTTTCACTAGAAAAAAATCATGTCGTTTATTTAACTCTGGAATTATCAAAGAAAGAACCAAGGTGTTCAGAATAAAGAATAATTTCTTTCAAAATGTGTCCGAACAACTCATTTGCCGACAAAGATTTTATCGTTTATAAATTTTGGAAGTTGTCCATTTTTGAAATAATGGAAGTTGTAGGCTATACGTGCAGATTTCGTGAATATTTCGCACCTAAAAGAAATAATTTGACTGTAAAAACATCCAATTCAACGTTTTTTGTAACATAACAAATAACAGCCCTCTCACAGCAACTTTAAAGAAAAAATTTGAATAAAGAAATGATCTTACCATATCTTCTTCCTACAAGGTAGATGCATAGCAGTGCCATCAGCATTATCAGTACAGCTTCTCCAACCGAAATCCAGAAGTATCGTTTACAGCTTTCATTCTCCCAAGCTAAAATATAGAGGATTTCAAAGGCTTTGTCAGAAAACGGTATTAGAGAAATCTCTATGTAAAGAAAATGGCGGACATATATACATCTGCATACACAACACTATTTTAGATATCTACTTGACCCAGGAAAACATCGGTAATTTCGACATTGTTTCACTATATGTAGCAATGTAATGATTAATTTATTATACAATTTAATTATTAAATTTATGACCCTAAATTTAAACCCAACTATAGAAAAACCTAATATGTTCTAGGCTTCCAGCTCTGTTTAAATTATAAGTTAATTTATGTTGAATTAGATAACTAATTTTTATCTGTTACAAGTCTTTTTCGGTAATTTGAGATATTGGAAATCAGTTTTATGTACGTGCATATTTTTTGGGCTAGATCCCCCAAAACCCGTTAGAGTAATTGCCACTTAATTGTCACTTACCAAATTCGGGAGATGACTTGTTTAGATAACCAAGTGCGGGAGGTGATTTGTTTCCATTCGAATAGATGCCATCATCTCTTCTGGAGACACGTATGTCTGTGCATCTTTCACGCTCCTCGTCTTTATTTTCCCCTTGGATGAAGGTCCAGCAACACCAGCGCCCGGCTTCGTTGAATTCTTGAAATCGCCATTGAAGAAAGTGATTTTTCTTATCACAAACTGAAATACCAATACGCTTGCAATAATCCGTGCACCTAGTGCATTGTCCAAATATTTGCCTGCCATCCTTTTTCAGCTTGGTGTTGGTAACATTACCATCAATTGTTTGATCAGTTTTGTAGTTGCATGTTAAGGTAACATCAGAATTGGCTAAGACAGTTTCTTCTTTGGTGGAGCCTAGTTTAATGTCAGTTACATCTTCATTAAGGGGTGGTAACGCATGAACCAAATCTGCGGAGAAAAATAATAAATATACATTGTATTTTAAAAGGAGCCGGTAAGCGCTGGTTTTAGTATCTTAAGTTGGCTACTCTTATAGTTACATTTATTCTGACAAGTATGTGTCAGCGTGTGTGTGCGTTGAGGGGTGTCCTTCGCAATTTGTCACAATAGCGAACTTCAGAGGCGATTTTATTCTTGGTTGGGAATTCCTTTTAGATCTCCCACGATGCGGCCATTTTTATTATTAAACTCGCCAGTCAATTGGCACCCTTTAACTTTCGACATAAAAAGTATGTATTAAACAGAGGTTTTGTCTAATCTCACGATCGAACTCTCTCGTTCGCATACACATTTAAAACTAATGAAGTAAGGTTGAAATAATTTATATCCTAAGTTGCACCAGAAAATGTTTCGCCATTTTGTTGCCAAAACAGATTAAAATCGAAACAGATCTAGTAGAATAAAAACGATTTAAGCAAATCAAATTTGATGTATCGTTGATAATTAAAACCACTCCGGTATTGAATCTAGGCCTAAAGTCCAAACAGAAAATCATCACGTAGTAAAAAACTCAAAAGTTCGAATTATAAATTCGACTGGTTTTCAATCATCGCTCAGAGTTACTTAATGGAAATTACTAGAGTGAATGCAATCGTGTGCCCAAAATTCATAACAAGCAAAAAATAATGGAAGTCTTTGTCTACTCACCCATGCTTGATGGCATTATAAAGCAGAAAAATAATATCTTTGTCAATACCATTGTATCAATTCGACCATACCCTGCCATATCCACATATACATTTGTTTAAAACCCGGATATGATAAGCAATATAATATATTGAAAAGGAAATAAAATGTAATAATACATATATATTAATTGCAAAAAGTACCTGTTTTTCTTTGTCATGCTAATTCGTAATTACTTCTCTAAATAAATAAGCAACATGTTTTTTTTTTAATTTTTATTTTTAAAACAATAAGGCAAATTAATACAATACATTTTATTATAAAACTTATTCAGAAATAAAAACACATAATTTTAGTCCATATCTAATATATTTAATGATACTTTATTTCATACTATCAAAATATAGAATCCTGCATTGAATTAGATTTTACGGAGTTAAAAGAAGAACAATATATTCTGTATCTCAAACGGTAATATATGACATATATGTAATATAATATCTTTTTAAGGCAGGAGGGGTCATGAAAAAATTGACATAACGTAGGCCGAAAATTGACAAAATTGAGTTAAGGTACCCACCCACCCCTTTTTGCCATTTTTTCCATTAGTTTTTTGACCGCCTACGGCCTATTTTTTCACGCGGTTGAAATTTTTTTCGGCAGCTTAGATTTTTTCAAACAAAATTTTCCACAATTTTTTTTGGACCACCTACCCAATTTTTGCCATTTTCCTCTGTTATTTTAATGGTGCTTTAAGCTTATATAAGTAATAATAATGGTCAAAAACATGATTAAAAACCTAAAAATTGTAAAAAAAAAAGAGGAAAAATGGCAACCAACTGAAAATAAGTTGAAATAAGTGTTGATTTGCGAGAGAAAAATAGATACGTTTCCACCCAAGCCAATGAGTATGCCTTTTTTTCCATGAACTAATTTGAACTATGTTTTATACATTTGAAGCAATAGTTTGACACGCAACTTACTGCGTGTAAATTCAATCTGGTTCAATCTCACACGCAATAATCATTTAAAATTTGACACGTAGTTTGAAAAAAACGCGTGTGAAATTATGCTTCGCTCGCGAGTCAACCTTCACACGCGTTAAGGTAATTCGTGATCAGTACTGAAGCAATAAAAAGCTGTTTTTGTCGTGTAGGCAAAATAGTCCTAACTGCACCGGTTGCAGGATTATGGTCGTCGAGATAAGAATATGCCCCGAATTATAATCAGTTACGAATGACGTCACAATTAAAAATTCAACAAAAAATTGTTATTTTGACACGTCAACGGCAAGAGTGAGTTTCTGAATAAAGTTGCCGTAATCCGTATCACATTTAATGACGTCATTTCCTTTCAATGTGTTTTTGCACACACATGAGTAATTCCCATATCTGTAGCTGTAAGGTTTGGCATAATTCAAATTTTTATCAAAAATATCACTTCCCTGTTTTATCTGAAGTTCATCATATGTAGGATAACTCTCATCTTCTTCAAAATAGGTATTTCGTCGGCGGGAGTCTAAAATAAAAGACATAAATATCCTGGTTAACCCCTTGTTAGCTTTTCTAAATTTTCTAAATTTGTTTTCTTAATTACAATATTTAATGTTTTCTTTGGGAGGAACCTCGAAAGCGCCAGCTACTGTTCCTGCCCTACATAAAATTTATAAAATTAATTAATAACTGTAAATAAATATGTATGTTAAATAAACACAATATATATAAAAAAAAATATATAAAGGCACATTGTCGGCAGTAGGCGGCGCTGTAGGCTAAACAACAACCCCCATCAAAGTACACAAGTTTATGGAGCTTTTGAGGTTAAACCTTCAGACCCCAGTTTTAGGCCCCCGCCAAAATCTCGGATGTACGGGCCTAAACCCTATCAACCCTTATATTTTTTGAAAGCTTGTGGAAATTCTAGGTTCAAGTTTATATTTTCAAAAGAGTATGGCCCACTTTGGGGCCTGAGGATTAACATTTTTTTCGAAAAAATCTAAATTTGCCCTGGTTTCCTAAAATTGGTTAAACACAATCGAAAATGGTATCTTGGTGTATTGTGTATTGGACCATGCAGATCAGAAAATACCTTTAAAAAATTGAAAAAAAATGTTAATTTGGCCCCTGAAGCTCCTTTCGAAAATATAAACTTGAACCTAGAATTTCCATAAGCTTTCCAAATATATAAGGGTTGATGGGGTTTAGGCCCGCACTGTCGAGATTTGGGGGGGGGGGGTGAAAACTGGGGTCTGAAAGTTCCATAAACTTGTTAAAACCACTTATTTCCATTTTTTGCCAGTTTCCTTCTTTGTTTTATACTATTTTTATACAAGCTTAAAACACTATTTAAAATAAAATTTGGTAGCAAAAGGGCAAAAATTGGGTGCGCGTTGTGGATAAAAATTGGAAAAAATTTGAGCCACTAAAATTTTTTTAATGCGTGCAAAAGATAGGTTGTGGGTCATAAAAATTGGCGCAGTGGGAAAAATAATCAAAAGGGGGTGGGTGGGGGAAAAAAGGCTTTTTCCAATTTTTTCCATGTCATTTTGGGAGTGGGTACCTCAAATCAATTTAGCCATGCCAATTTTTCCATGAACCCACCAAATTTTACTTACTACAGTGAGGTGCCGTTTTGTCCAAATGCTTGGTTTTTGACCTTTTCACTAGAAAAAACGGAAAATATTGTCATGATATGTAGATCAATGGTAAAAAAAGATCAACGATATTTGATTTGTTTTATGTATTCTTTAATAACAAAACATATTTATTTGTTAATTATGGAGTATCGGAATTTAAGATTAATACAATTTTGACTTCTTACCAAACCCGATTAAAAAGTATTAGTTACATAACAAAAATGATCTTACCGTGTCCCCTGCAAAAGAGATAGATGTATAGCAGTACCATCAGCATTATCATGACAGCCTCACCAATCGAAATCCAGAAGTATCGTTTACAGCCGTCAATCTCCCAAGCTGAAATTATATAAGGTTTTTATTATCTTTTGTTTACCCGGATGCAAAGACTGATTAACCAGGTTGCTTGTCTTCCGGTGGGTCGGTGTTTAAGTGGTAGAACGTCGGTCTTTGAATCCGTAGGTCCCGGGTTCGACACCCGGGTTCGACACTACTTTCCATCGGGAAGAACCTTGGGCAAGTTCTTCAGCGTACACTGCCTCCTGGTTAAATACGTGGAGCGGGACACTGTCCTTCCCTTTGGGGTAAACCCGACTGCTAATCGGTATTTAGAAAATAGATTAGAGTGCGGGATAGGGGTAAATGCTCATAAAGCGGACCGTCTGTGTCTATTTGAGCCAGTCATCTGACGTCCTCTTAATAAGTTGGAACTTGAGAGGTCTTCAATAGCCACTTCATACATTTATGGCGGAAGTGGGAATCGAACCCAAGACCATGACGTCATGAATGAAACAGCGCATCTATACAAACTGCTCATTGAAGTTGCATCTCCGGTTGTCAAAAATAGTATCTGACATTGGGAATCTTTGCTTGTGTTTTTTATAATATGGGGGTCTTCTAAACCGGCAAAAAGGCCTGCCCAATCACATTGTATATAGTTTGCCGGGTCTGGTGGGTCACCCTTCCCATTTTCGTAACCCGTGCCAGATTCTGTTTAAAGAAAGAAGTACACAATAACTAATAGTTATTACCTGAAATAAATTGAGATGATTGATTTCCAATTGGTGAAACAGCTAAAGAGAAAAAGAGAAACGATATGAGCTCATTCAGGTTTGATACATGAAGTGGAACGCTGTCACTCGATTCGGGGTATACCCGACTCTAATCGGTATATAAAAATAGATTAAGAGTCCCATGGAAAAAAAATGCTGGGTTTGGTGGGAATCTTTTTCGGCGAAAAAACTCTTCTTTCCATTTTCTGGCCTTTGTTTTTACCCAATTTTAGGCTTTTAATCATGTATTTTGAATTCCAAAGCAGTATAATTAGCTTAAATCACCATTTAGAATAGAATTTAGTAGCAAAAATGGCAACAATTGTGTTAAGCCTACCGCACACTAGTCCGTTAGAACGCAGGAACGTTAGAACGCAACAAAAATCAAACTGTTATCCTAACCAACACTAATTCGCATAATCGCAAGAACGGTTTGATTTTGGTTGAGTTCTAGCGATTATGCCCCCGCACACTAGGAATTTTGTTGCAATCCTGCGGACGGGCGTTCTAGCGTTCTTGTGATTATGCGAATTAGTGTTGGTTAGGATAACAGTTTGATTTTTGTTGCGTTCTAACGTTCCTGCGTTCTAACGGAATGCGGTAGGCTTAAGTGATCAAAAATTTTAGGAAATATTGATGTGTTGTGGAAAAAATAATTTGACAGGTTGCAAACTTATTTTAAACTTAACGGCGTTCGCATTTTCATATGCGTGGAACGTTAATATATATATTTGCACTTACCAAGTACGGAAGATGCCTTAGACACACGTATTTCTGTGCATCTTTCACGCTCCTTATATTCATCCTTCATCCAAATAAAATTCTTGCAACACCAGCGCCCGGATTCTGTTATGTTCAAACCATGAAATCGCCACTGAAGAAAGCGGTTTTCCTTATCACAAACTGAAATACCAATGCGCTTGCAATAATCCTTGCATCTCGTGCACTCTCCAAATACCATCGTGCCATCTTTTTCCAGCTTGGTGTTATCAACTTTCCCAATCGTTTTGTCAGTTTTGAAGTTGCAAGTTAAGGTAACATCAGAATTTGCTAAGACAGCTACTTCTTTGTCCAAGCCAAGTTTAATGTCAGTTACATCTTCATTCAGGAGTGGTAGAGCTTGAGACAAATCTGCAGAGAGAAAACTATTTTAATTTGAATTGGTTATTGGTAGACTCCTAAAGGGGAGAGAGAGTAAATATTGTAAATGGATTCAAAGTCTAATATTTTCATGAATATCAAGAGCAGCAACACGAAACCCATATCAAAATATTGATAATCAATATCACTTTTACATTCATCAATAATTTTTTGAAAAATCAATTTTATGACTCTGTGTAAGACTTTTGAAAATTATATAGGCGAAACAGTATATTGATATCATATCTTGATACTCGATGTTTAACAAGCCACAAAGATCAAAACATAACGGGTACATTTCTAATGCTGATTCCCTATCGATTTTAAATTAGGAAAGAACTATGCCCAGCATTTCTTCAAATTAAAGTACATGTACACTGAAATCGAAAACCAAAAATTTAAATTTTAAAAACTTCAAATGATAAATAATTTAAAAATTGAAATAAAAATAAAAGTATGATTTTTTCAATTATAATTCTGAAATTGAGATGCCGTTAGTAGTGACATGAAAGAAGAAGATGTTCGTCCAGCTGCCATTCCATTACATGTTACAGCTAAACTAATAACCTAAATTCAAAACAAACAATTAATAATACCTTTGCAAAATAACGGAGCTATAGCTAAATCAATTACCTAAATTCATAAAAAACAATTAATAATACTCACCCATGCTTAATGATATTATACAGGTAAAGCAAAAACATAATTTCTTTTTCGATGCCATTGAATAAATTACCGCATACCACCTTTCATTCTTAAAACCCCTGATTGAATAAAAGCTCCCGGGTATGACAAGGAAATAATACTTCAACAAATTATTTATTCAAAATATAAGTAATCTGTTTGGTATAAATCATATCAAGCTAATAATTACATTCCAGGATAAAAGTTATCATACAATATACATTGTATATGTGTCTCCTGCATCCTTAAATTCCCTAACCATTGCTAACTCCGACAAAAAGTATCTAAATTTTACAAATATTTAGCCTGCAATCTACCCATTTAAATTCTATTATATTAATCAGGTCATACAGACCAACCTTGGTATGTTTTACTTTCAAAATAGGAAAAGAAACCTTTATGCCACTTAAAACTGCCAATTGTTTTTGTTCATTTTTTTTGAAATTTTTAACTCTGGATTCCTCAATTGAAAAGTCGGGATTCTGTAATCTTTAAAATTATAGAAAACCGTAATATTTGGAGAGAAAAAATATGTGAAGAAAAACGCGGTTTTTCAGCGGGTATGGAAATTATTTTGCATAAACTAGGCCGGGGGTGGGTGGGTATAAATGTATAGAAAAAAAGATAATCCACGAAATACACCATAATCAAGGATGGTGTCCTTGACCATAATGTATATGCGCATTTTTTCCCATGTATTGGCCTACAATACATTAGTCTGCTAAAGAAGACGAACGGTCAGGTAACCAGTCTACAGACCTCCTGACCGACCTGTTAGAATGTAGAACGAAGGTTCGGAATTCTAAATATATTCTTAAGTATATTAACAATACATGAGTGTTCAGACAATTAATTCAAATCTATTTGCAATGCTAAACAGGGTGACTACAGAGTCAGGAAAACCTGAAAAGTCAGGGAATTGAAAATTTGTCAGGGAAAGTCAGAGAAAATTTTCTGAAATACAAAAAATATGTTGTGCCTTATAATTAAAAACTCAAAATTTTCCGCGGCTCAGATTTGTA
>JAUCNG010343288.1:0-11975 GCA_032353305.1 Cephalothrix spiralis
CTGTCAAGCCACGCCTACAGCAGTTTATGGGAAATCCGACCGTCTGGGGGCGTCTCCGGACCCATAGCAACATAATGCAATGGCTTATCGAACCAACTTACTGGGATCAGTCACGTTATTTCTTGTAAAAACCCATTCCGGTCTAAATAATCTTGTATTTTTTATTTTCAGACACCGAGATGAACATATAAGTTTTAGTGAAGAGCAGTATATCGAGGGCTTCGAAAAACGGATCGCAGTTTTTACGTCCGAAGCTAGTAAACCATGGTGGATAAGCAGCTTATGGTTTTGGATAGCGTCTCTCTTAGCCTTAACGTGGCCTTATCGTTGGTTGTTCAATAGATGTACAGCAAAAACAACGTATTCAATTCAAAAACAAATTTTTCTTTCAACACCACAAGATGAGACACTTGTTGAAGATCCCGACACCAATGCTCAGCGAATTCAACGACATTTAGGGTCACTCAAAAGGAATTCAAATTACGGAAAAACGGAACTCCCGATTTCATTTCCTTCTATAAAAGATACGGAAAAGAAAGACAATAATTCAAAACAAGCACCGGCTAGTGCTCCGAGTCAATTGGAGATTGATAAAAAGCACAGGCATATTTCTGTTTAAGATTTATCTACTTTCTGCTTTTGGTTAATTTGTATTATTTAGATACAATGAACAATTTCATGAATTCTTCCTGATATCAAAACGAATCGTTTTCGGCTTTTTGAAATAAAGTCAAAAATATCATTTTCTGTTTTTAAATATCTCACAATGTATATTATTAGCTTATTGACAGTTTAAAGTCAAAAATATATTTATTTTTATTTTTTATCTCAATACATACATAAGGATCTTGTTTATATATAGTTTAAAGAATCAAATGGCGCTCTTTTAGATATGATTTTTGTATAAAATACCAATTTTAATTGTAATTAAAAAATTCAACATGTATTTTTCTGTGCCTTATTTTTTTTATTTCATAAATGCAAATCATTCAATTTTTATTCTACTGTGCATTATTTTTCTTATTTGTAAGAATTGTAAATAAATTGTTACTTTTTCTTTTAAAATTGTAATGATAACATTTAAAATCAGACCTCTTATGCACCAGTCAATGAAATGCACCGGGGGAGGGGCCGGGAAATGTGAAAATAGCGCTGCGTAGCGATAATTGCTTGGATGGTATTTTTCGGCGCTAGGCCTCGCAGGCGGGGACATTTTTTCAAGCGCTATCAGTCGCTATGGATCGCCCATAGGGGCGGGGAATTTTAGATTATTACAGACAAAATCCACTTACAAATGAGCAAAACACAGAAAATTTTGAAAAAGAATAACTTTCAGCTCAGTTGCGGTGTAGCGCTATGTACCGCCACTTTACCCGGGGACTTAGCGCTAAAGGAGTTCTGTGGATCGGGGCGATCCACCAATTTATAGCGCTAGGATCGCCTTAGGCGTCGCTATTTTGACATTTCTGGTCCCTTTTCGTACCGAAAACGAGGCAATAATATAATAATTACCAAAATGAGGCTTTTGTCTTGTTTTCAGTATAAAAAGGGACCAAAAATGTCAAAAGGGACCAAAATGAAAGTGACTAATTTTCGCAATGTATAATATAGCCACGTTTTACTGTTAGGTCATTCCAGAAGAGGATATCACCTTGTCCATTTTTCCGCCTCAGAAAAATAAAATAATTTTTCATATAATTTTCGATCTTAGGCATGTGCAGCTTCTGCAATACTAGAATACAGCTACGGCAAAATGAGTACATTCACCTTAAAAGCATATTCGAATCCAAAAAAAGGTTATACCAAACGCAATCAGCTTTGTATTACGTCATGGAAAATGATACCGGATAACTGAAAATGCTCAAATTTCATTACTTCGTCAGTAGGCCTACTGAAAGGGTTAATAAAATAATGTGCAGGATATTGAGAAATTGTCAATTTTTCACGTTGTTATAGTAGTTCTGCCCCCAAAACGTAAAGAGACTTAACTCTATTTTATGAAATTTTTCAGGAGAGCCGTTTATTGATTTGGATTTGTATTGAATGTATAAGGAAAGTGACAAATAAAGGGTCAAAAAACAATATTTGGAAATAAAATAAACCTCTGAAACTTAAGGATATGATAAAACATAGTACATTTGTATAATCAATGATATTATGCAATAAAAAGTTTTCCCGCCAAAATGGAGTTAAGTCTCTTTACTTCGTGAGGAGAATGGAAATTACCAAACATCAGTCTAATTCAAATTAAGCTTAGTTGGTCATGAAAATTAGCAAATAAAAACATTAATTAACAATTTATGTAACTTTAATTATTTGATAAGATGAAACTACTGTCATTGCCTTTAGGCTAATCTCCATTTTTCTTATTTTTTAGTTTTTCTTCCTTGGCTGCTTTCTTGGCTGCTTTCTTGGCTGCATTGGCTGCTTTCCTGACTTCTCTCTCGCTCCATGGTTTTCCATCGATCTGTGTGTTTAAGCCTTCAACAAATTCACTGACTGCCTTTCCATTCTCTGAAAATAAGACAAAAAGTCAATTACTTAAGACAAAAAGTCAATTACTTATAATTATCTAATAAGGAGCCGTCCACAAAATACCCGTCAACAAAATACTTACGCTCGAAGGGCAGGGGAGGCGGCTATTACCGGTATGGAAAACAGCCAGATGACTCATATTAGGACTTAATAAAAAATTGATCATATCGCTGCTAGTAATCACTAAATAGATCTGATACAAACGAATCTGGTGCAATACAACTGAGCTACATAAATTTTTCCCCAGTAGGAGGTAAAAGGCTTATTTCAATGAGACTATCCTTCTTAACATATATGCAAAATAGCATGCACTTCAGACTATAAAAAATAGATTTATAAAGGAAATATTGTGCAAAACCCAGCGAAATGTGCTAGGGCTAATTATAAGTTAAGAACCTAAAAAACGCGAACTGATATTTTTTTTAAGTTGCATTACAAATTCACTTGACGAAAAAACATTCTGGAAAAAGTAGTAAAAAACCCTAGGGGGGATAGAGTTAAGTGAAAATATGACGTCGTATTTCCATAATAAGACTTTATACCTTTACCCCACCAAGGAAAATGGACTTGCTATTGAACTCCCAAAATGATTAATTAATATGCTACTCACTGCAAATTCCGCACATCTCTGGACACACCATGAATGGCACATTTTTGGCCTTGCAACTCCCTTCGGTATATGGTGCTTTCCCGCAACTTTTCTTGTCTTGAGCTACCGAACAATCAACTGTAATTTGATGATATACAAGTACATAATATAACATTTTTATTATTTTAGAAACATCAAAAGAAATTAGGCTGAATGGCCCAGGATTGCACGCATTCATGTTTAGAAAAAGTAAGAAATTCTCAAAATGTCTATTGGAGATAAAACTAATACATTTTTATCAACTCAATCAACTTATTTTGAGGGCATCAGATGACAGGCTTAAATAGTATCATACGGACAGCTCCCCACTCTACGTATTTAGCACGACCCGGCCAACCAGGAGGCAATGTAAGCTGAAAAACTTGCCCAAGGTTCTTCCAGATGGAAAGTGTTGTCGAGACCGGGTTTCGATCCAGGCACCCCAGGATTACGAGCCAAGCGCTCTACCACTTTGCCACCGAGGCACAAAATATTAATTGATATTGGAAACAAAAATTTATGAAATGATGACTTTGATGACATGCAAATTTTGCCAACTTTTTGCATTTGGACAATTTTTGGTATACCAATTAAAAGTAACCAATTTTTTTCCCTTCAAAACAAATTCATGGACAATCAAGTTTTATATGTAATCTATAGATACTGCTTAGCTTTTTTAGTAAAAACACAAAATTGAGTCTCGGCTATTCACCTTAAAAGTTTAACTGGAAGTTAAAAAGTTAAAACTTAAAAGTTAAAAAATAGATAATTGTAAGTTAAAAATTAAACCGAAAGTAAGATCCCTTTTAATTCGACGCCTTCTGCAAAGGTCATTTCAAAGTTAAATAAACCAAAAGTTGAAAAAATTATGTTCGAAAGTTAACATTAATTTTGACAATTCGAATTTGAAAATCATAAAATGACACTATAGTTAGATACTGAAATTTCAAGAACAAATTTAAGAATTATACATTATAAAGGTATCGGGTGGCGCGCTATATATTTTGCCCGGTATCTTAAACAATATGTGGGATAATTATTTTATATTTTGCATGTAGTTGGAATATAAATATATACATGTATCAGGTGGCGCGCTATATTTTTTCCAATATTTTGCCCGCTGTTTACAGGGTCGTATCTTAAACATTATTTGAGATAACGATTTATATTTTGCATGTCGTAAAAGAATGATGTTCTCAATAGGGTGCTAAAGTTTATTATTGATATCATTTATAGCTTTTAAGTTATGTCAATTTGCGCAACTCTGATCAAAAAACGGAATATCATAGAATGTTAGTTGAATCTTTTCTTATCATTCAAAAACCCGTAGTTTAAAAAATAGAAAAGGTGTTAGCTTTAAATTTTAGTATGCATGTTAACATTAATGTATTCTTTCCGTGTTGTAAATTGCAGCATCATATATGCCAATGGAATATAATTTAAAATCCTAAACTGAAAGCGCATCACAATAAGCGAATATTATTCCAGATCCGCCATGTCGCTATTTTTGGTCGTCCTTGTGAAATCGTGGATTTTAAGTCACTATTATTTCAAAAATATGTATTAAAATGTATACTGACGACAATATACAATCACAGGAACCTAATAAAAGCGTTGAGTGACAGGGATAAGCAAATTATTATCAAGTGTTTTACAAAAATAGGCTGTGGTGGATACGCGCCTGAAATGTTATTCGCTCATTTTGATTCGTCAATTTAATTTTACTATGGTTATCGTATAATACATTCCGCTGACTTAAAATGCTGAAATTTAACAACGGAAAGAGAACATCATAATGTACTAAAATTTAAGTCAACATTTTTTCATATACTTTCTAAACTATACGCTTTTTTAAATAAAAAGCAAAGATTCCCACTAAAATTGTTAACCTCATTCTATAATATTCCGTTTTTTGACCAGAGTTGCGCATATTAACATAACATAAAAACTAAAAACTTAAAAACTAAAAATCAGATAAAAATTAAACTTTAGCATGTCATTTAAAAATATCATTCTGCTACTACATGCAAAATTTCAAATTTTTTGAAAATACAACCTTCTAAACAGCGGGAGAGATTCAAGGGCCCACCCAATATATTTCCCTCCATAGGAACAAAAAACAAAAAGGTTATGATATGTTAACTCCATTTATTAGTAAAAAATAATGATTAGAATAATTTTGCTTTAAAGAGGTTAATTTAAGGAGCGAAACGTCAGTTAATAAATATTGAGATTACATGACGTTTGCATTTTTTTTGTTTACCAGTTTGATCTTACCTTCGCAGTTAGGTCCGGTTTGACTTGTGTATGGGCAATCGCAGGAGTTATCCTTTACGTTGACTTTGCCAAAATCCTGGCAATATTTTCCCTTGGTGTCTGAAAATACCAATATATTCGTTTCACATGAACTCTCTATTCTCTCTACTTGGTATCTTCCTTTTGATTGAATCTGCAAGTCTAGCTTCCTTTTGATTGACTCTGCTATTCCTTTTGATCGACTCTGCAAGGACTTACTGTGGACCGCCTCCCGGCTTATACGCACTTATAACCCCAGGGTCTTATATTAGGGAGTAGGGTGTTAAAAGAAAATTGTCAAGTTTTACTTCATTTTCGGAAAATATACGCGCTGTTCTAAGAACCTTAGCGAAAGAAAAAAAATTGGCGCCAAAAGCCCCCCTGGACCTGGCACCTGAAGATTTCAGATCAGTAATATCGTTTTTTAGGGGAGTCTCCCAAAATGGCCGATTGTTTTTGTTTTGGCACTTCTGATAGATATAGAAAACAAAATTGGGTAGGTCAAGTATCCACCTTCCCGAGTTATGAGCGATCTAAAAAAAGCATGTCTCCGTGTACAAACAAAAACACTAATAATTGAAATCGAACGATTCGATTTTAACATTAAATCCCAAAATACTTCAAAATTGTTATTCTAAATTTTCGGACTTTAAATTATTCAAAGCACGGATTCATACTTCATGTATTATATGACTTATATAGTGTTTATTTATCGATCGTCTGCATTGATAGGATGTTTCTTTATGCCTATACATTTTTAGTGTCTAAAATCAGGGTTACTTACCACAGAGTCCTTTTCTCATTTTGCACTGTGCCGGTCCCGTTTCGTATGGTTTACTGCTGGTTCCCTTGGTATTTCCACTGTAAAAGATAAAATTGTTTTAAGACTATTCGAAATATAATCTAGATTCCCTCTTATTCCAAGTACATTTTCCCCTACCTAACTCCGTTATTTTGTCTATAGGAGAATTCGAAGTAATACAGGGTGTCCCAATATTATGGAAAACAGCCAGAGCATACGAGGGTTGATTGAGTTCTCGGCCTTGAGCTATTCAGTTTCAATTGCATATACACTTACAATATAACTCCGTTTAAAGATTTCAGACGATTTTTGAATGTCGTGACCTTGACCTTGGTGTCTGTGACCGCTAATTGAAAATAAAGGGTTGCTTTTAGGTGTCAAACTTTTTAAAATGTTTGGAAAAGTCCTAAATCACATTCATAAATGATATTGAGGTACCAGATCTTTGGATTTTGTATCAAATAATTCATAATTAAAACCCTTGATGCCAACCCTTAATTTTTTAGAACTAACAAACATTGCCATGAATTATTTGATACAAAATCCAAAGATCTGGTACCTCAATATCATTTATGAATGTGATTTAGGATCATTGAAATGTATATATACTAGCATTGCAAAATAGGAAGAAATATTTCTACTCCCGGTTTAACGTGGCACTTTCCAGATAAAGCAGTTGGAGAGATCGGGAAAAGCCCCATAGTCATTCATTTCGTCTTCTACCAAGATTCTCTTAATGCATTATTAAGGTGATTAAAAAATGAAATGCTAGCATTTTAAACAAGAAAAATTGTACTCCATATCTTGTGCGTATTTTCAGCCACCTTCCAAATGTTTGAGAAATATATCCCTATCACTTTTTTCGAGGCACCAAAATGAAGAAATATAATTATATATACAGTATCAAATGCTTTTTTGATATCGATAAGTATTCTAATTTTCGCTAAAACCCTTGATGCCAACCCTTAATTTTCAATTAGCGGTCACTGACACCAAGGACAAGGTCACGACCTTCAAAAATGTGTGAAATCTTAAAAAAAGGGTTTTATTGTAAGTGTGTGAAAAAGGAACGAAAAAAACTGCCAAAAAACATTACATATTAACTTTTTTAACAGCATGGACACATTAATCCAGGTGCAAAACTCACATTGATTAAAACTTTAGCAGACAAGAATCGCAGGAATCGCTAAAAATTGCAACTTTTTTGCACCATTAACCTCTGCAAAGTTGAATTACCTTTTTTCTGGGACACACTGTATATATATATAGCAAGTGACAATGTAAGCTACTTACTTCTTTTTTTTTAGAATTGTATTTTTATTTTCAAACAATTTATAGTGCATATTATTTACATTATCGACTATCGGTTGAGTGTATATATAATTTTTTGCTACTTACGCTGGACCATAGTTACAGACGTACATGCCTCCAATTTCGCAACTTGCATAACCACATCCAAGACGGTTACTACTAGCCCATGTAAGCTAAAAATGTCACACAAAATTAAGATTGCAATCCCATTAAAACATTAACGAGATGAAGTAAATATATAGATATTGCATGCTCCTGTAAGTTATAAATCATCATGAAGAAAATAATATGACTAGGGGCCTACATATAAATCTAAATTTTTTTATTTTGTCGTAGTTATTCGAAATTAGCGTCACTGTGTGCATCTGGGTCATATATGTGTCCAGATTCCAAAGGTTAAGGTTTTTCCAGTCGGGTTGGTTACGAAATCTATAATCCCGAAATCTATATATAATGGACAAATCTATAATCCCGAAATCTACTTAAAATGCCGAAATCTATAATGGACAAAATATATAACGCTGAAATATATAATGGACAAAATCTCTAAAATATTCCCACTGTCAAATAATGTTTTTTCACGAAAATACATTTATGACAATAAAAGTTAATGAAGTCGCCATTAATGAAGCATAACGAATGTAATAACGATTCGCCCTGTCCGGAAGCAGTTTATTTGTAGTGGTTCGGAGCTAGACGGGATATTATGTATTTTCATTTATCAGAAATGCCAGTCGGAGCATTAGATGAGGGCCCTATGCATTGGGCAACTCCTAGAATCGCTAATCGACAAGGATTTGCCAAATTGTAATCGGCGAATTCGGTGATCATTTTTAAATCATTCAATAAAGTTAAAACTCATCTGGCTGAAAAAATGACTCCTATTTTTTGTGCCCTTTCTAATACAAATACTTTTTCCTTATGGTATCGAGCTGAGCCAAGCGAAAGCGAGGCAATTTTTTAACTCTATGGATTAGAGACGCAATTCTAAAGCACTTTTAGATCAAGTTGGCACCGACTCACGTATAGAATGATCCAAGTATCTAAGGACAAATTTCTACCCCTGGAAAAAAAATTTGCGCACTTTCATACACAAATTTACTTTTATATTATATGTTGTCGAGCCGAGCGAAGCGAAGCGAGCAATATTTTGAGTCCTACTTGTATGTATAATCATTCTTGTGACTACTTGAACCCGGACTATAATCATGCATTTATACATTTAATCGATACCGAGCTGTTGAAACCCATAATGAATTAAATGTTAACCGGTTAAGCTTATTACAGCATTATGTTATTTAATCGATAACCGCTTCCGTTAGATACTTTAAAACTATTTAATCACTAACCGGTTCCGACAACGAATTTTTGAATTAATCGGTAATCGACAAGCCAAAAACGGCTTAATCGCTAACCGAAAAAATGCCCATGGAGCCCTCATAGATTCTGATAAAGATTTACCTGCGTATAGTGACCAATTTTATCATAATTCTTATTTATTCCATGTTTAAAGTTCTGTTCTTCATTGAACCAAGCATTTACAAAATGCTCCCAACTTATCTTTTTAGCACCACCTATCGCCATATTTTGTCCAAGGCTCATACCACCTTTTGGAAGATAAAAGTACAGTGAGAATTAAGCAGTGATCCGATGGGTGATTTACCCATCTTGATACTCAAGGACCTCAAGGTTTATAATGATTTGCGCAAAGCTTGGAGCTTGTCGTAGATTATAACCTTGGGTATCAAGATGTGATTTGCCCTTGCTATACTACTAACCTACAGAGTGAGGTGGTAGGGTCGGAGCCCAGGTCCGGAGACGTTGCTCTCAAATTTCAAGTGTGGTTGTGGTCATGAATGAATGTAGTATTTAATAGACTTTTGACTCGTTCTTAAAATTGACAGATTCGACAGCTTGGACAAGTTCTTAAAATCGACGGTTTAGGCATTTTGAGCGACATACCTGGAATAATTCTGTTCTTTGGTAAGTCGTGTTCCCAGATGCATTGATCTGCATGTTTCTGGGCAAGGTATGCTGCATAGTCGTCCCAATACTGTAATATAAAAGATTCATTGATGAGACTCTGTAAGGGGTATTCGGGAACACGGGAACATGGGGAGTAAAATGGGCGGGAACACGGGAACACTTAGAAAAAAGTGCGGGAACACGGGAACATAGCATTAATGATTTCGGGAACAGGGAACATCATATTTGAAGGGGAAAAAACAACGAAAAGCCCAATTATAATTTCGTAAATAATGGTCTCCGACACTCAATTGTGGCTTGAAAGTGAATTTGGAGCTATAGAACACATCGTATGCCTATTTAAGACTTGAAAATGTCTAATATGACGTTTGTGAGAAATTATCGGGAAAGTTTTACCCATAATTTCTCACAGACACGCGTCATATTAGACATTTTCAAGTCACAAATGTTCTATAGCTCCCAATTTACTTTCAAGCGACATTTGAGTGTCAGAGACCATAATTTACGAAAATAGGTAAAAAAAGTACGGGAACATGGGACCCCCCCCCCCCCCTTACATAGTCTCATTGAAAAAGCCGGACAAAATGGCTGAACATTGTCTCCTGCTAAACTTGAATAGTTTACAGTAAGGTGCTATGCGAGAAAATGCACCTTGCAAACTGGCACCTTGAAGTGCAAAACATCACCTCTCGCCGTTTCTCGGCATATATCTCGCAAGCAAAAAAACATCTTATAGCACCTCAAATGCCATTTTAGCACCTAAGATGGGTATTGACAAACCAAGAACTACGAACTGGTAGGGCGGGGGGTCTGAAACCCGGACCCGGAACTATTATTTTCGGAAAAACTGACCGGAGGTCTAAAACCCGGACCCGGATGCATTATTTTCAATGCCCGGAACTTTATCGCAAAAAACAGTTTGAAACGATCAAAAATGCCAAATGCATATAATGACTTTTCTCATGTGATCCAGAAAGCTTCCCGAAGCCCAATACCATGGCGATGCAGTTTGACTACATAAATATGAATTATAAAAAGGAAATTAATGCATGTACTTACCATTTGCTGCATATTGGAGGCGGTCAATTTTTTTCCACTGGCTTTCAAGTGTGATCTAAGATAATTGTGTTGTTTCAAAATTTTGGATTTTTCCTCATCACTGACACCAGAGTTTTGTGGATTGTTCGGTGTCGCGCACGCAGTATGAGTGCTATCAGCATTTTCCGCACAGAAAGCCGTGAAAAATTTCTCTGGGGTTTCTGCGCCCTAAAAAAATGAAAGGGTTATTCGTTAGTGTTTTCTTAATCTGCTAAGAAGCCCCATCTTGATACCCAAGGTTATATATAATCTACGACAGGCTTCAACTATCATGGGGAGCTTTGCGCGAATCATCATAAACCTTGAGTATCAAGATGAAGAAGCCCCTAACCAGAGAGACTTAACGGACTAAACGGAGTAAGTGGGTTCTAGTAAAATATATTGATGAGGCCCCTTGCAAGAAAGTTCAAAGTACATATAAAGTGGCCATTGATAGCTATTCATATACAGATGTCGGAATCATTCTTTTTCAGAACTGCAAGATGATATGAGACAACAGATGCCGGTTTACTACCACAAAAGACATAAGGAAGGCCTATGTAGTCTAATAATAGACCTGAATGGTTATGTATAAGGAACTTGTTCGGTCGTCATCATTTGTTCGGGTGTCAGTTCGACGTAGTTATAAGTGTGTCCCAATATATTGGGACTTAATTTTTTTTTTAATTAATTGCATAAAATAAAATTTGAGAACCGAATAAAACAGATTTGGTGCAGATCGGTTCATAACTAACTTAGGGGCTATACAATTATTCTCCCGAGGAACCTCTGGTTTCATTTTCCCCACCCTAAACTTAATTAATCTGGAATATTTTCAGTTCATATCAATTTTAAGTAATTGTAAAAAGTAAATTGAATAAAAAATTTAAAAAAATTAAGAAGTCACAATAAAATCACATTTCAGATAATCACATTTCGGAAGGACGTTCATTTGGGGAAATTTAACATTTTGGGCCTTTTTATGTATAGCTCAGTTGTTGTTAGTCTTAAATGTTAGACCATGATCTATCTTTAGTCAAATCATAATTAAGTCAGAATACGACGTCATGTGGCAGTTTTCCATAATATTTGGACCCTCACAGTGCAGTTGAAATATAAAGCGCAAGCCCACATGCAGCACATTAACATTGATTGGTTCACGGGGTCACGTCACAAGATGGCGATATCTCCAGTTATTACGACCCGCCGGCCCAAAGCTACAGTTTCGGTTTCGTATTCCCACAATACAAATTCAATCAAATTAAAAAAAATTGTAAAAAATCGAAACCGTATGAATTGAAAAAAATCCTTTATACCAGTTGTAGATTATCATTTTGAGAG
>JAUCNG010344399.1:0-18582 GCA_032353305.1 Cephalothrix spiralis
TTGATTGATTTGTGGAAGCATAATTGGTGCATTATTCGGACCTAAGGAGCACAATTGATGCATTGAGGCATAAAAGAAGCAAATGCTTCGATTCTGCTTTTATGCTCCACTGTCTCTCGGGCTTGCTTAACCCAAAATGGGCCTACTTTGCGAAAAAGGGGTGGACGGGGAAACAACTTATCATAGATCCCTTTTCGCCATTTAGTTTCCAATAGGAATTCAGTATGAATATTTCGGGATCATAACGCCACTAATTATTGGGTTTGGCTCTGAAAGACATGAAGTAAAGAAACAATAAGAAAATGTCATTTTCAAGACATTAGCCTTTTTACAGAACTTGATTAGAAATAGGTAGTGAGGCAACTAATTGCAACTCTAAGGTTTCCAATTTTCATTATAAAAGTCAAGTCAGCGCTAAGCATGTAATCGTCCGCATCATCTTCGGTTTCTAACTTTGATCAAATTACAGACCGGAAAGTTAATACAATAACCATCTCATCTATAGGTCGATCGCGGAAACAGACGTCTCGGTGAGCCCCATTCTTAGCTTCCCTGATGTAAATTGTTTAAACAACTGATTGATAGAATAGATTCTTTGCAAAGCAGGTCTTGCTTTTGCGTTCCCCCTTTCTCGCAAATATCATCGTCTATAAGTCTTTGATGTTAAATGGGATTGCAAGGACTGTTGCACTGGCGATACCAAGGACGTTTGCCATTGCTGAGTGAATGAGTACACTCATAAAATTGAGTGAATTATTAGGACATTTTAACCAATGAAATATTTTGATAATTTTAAGCCTTTGAGCCACATAGTTCTCATACAATTTTAGAATTTCATAAAATATGACCATTCTTTTTAAAATTTGATGAAATAGTGAAGAAGAAGAAAAAATGCTAATTTATTCTCGACTCTCTTTGCACAAGATTTTGTCATTTAAGTATGTTTGCGCAATGATTTATGATTAGAGTCTTTTAATGAATTTTAAGCATAAACAAGTGCCTATCTAAATCTATCGCCTTATGAGTTAATAAATAGTTTAAGATTTCCTTAGCAATGTCTTTTTCTATTTCATCTTTGGACTCTATTTCTTCAACATCTGGCATAAATTCATGTTCGGCATTGATTCCAACCGAGTTCCTTTTTAGGTTGTGATGAATATAGTATGTGACTGTGTAGCTATTTAGTGTACATAGTGAAACGAAACGATTGAGGCCGGAAATTCTGTCAAAACTCAGTTTATTTCCATCACGTGATCAAGCTGTAATCATGTACTGCTGTTGCTATGACTACCGGAATGGGGTCTTATCAATATCTTGTATACACAAAAATATGTTCCGGGCGGCACCAAAAACGTCCACTTATCGTGTTCCCCATGCCTGTCATTTAAAAAGAATATGTTGGAAAATAACTGCTCGTTGGAAAATAACTGCTCGTATTGCACGAAAAAATGTACAACACAAGCTCAAGTTCAGAAAAACGGCAGCTCTGACCAACTCCTTTGGGAAGTAGATAGCCACCACGAGCAACTCTTTACAAGATGCGATAAAAACACTAGAGTTGATTTACCGTTAAGTTCCCAGACGCTGGGCTCGCACCTTATAAGGTGCGAGCCAAGCGTCTGGGAACTTAACGTAAAATCAACTTCCCGTCGAAGAACTTCAGGAAGAAAAGGAAAATGAGGAAAAACAGGGTCAAGATTTACCTTGTTCCTCAAGGGAATTAACCGTTTCAAAGCGCGGCCCAAAAAGGAAAATAGACGAAGCCGATACGTTAGCTCCTGGTGGTAATGGCCTTCGGGTCGAAGAAGTTCAAGAAGAAAAGAATGACGATACCGAAGCACCTGAAAAGAATGATTCTCTGCAACAAGAATATCTCCCTGCGAAGGTCAATTGAATCGTGTTTTAAATTTCATTTAATAAATGGATTGAAATAACAAAAAGATTATTTTAAAATTTTTGACTGGTATCACAGAATAGAAATCAGTATAATCACAGAAGTTCCCTCCAAAAATGAAGGAAAATTTCATATTACAATGTACTCATTGTCCTATGCAATAAGAATCAATTTATCAAATTCAGCTGCACCAAAACTTATGTCACAACCTAGCACTCGGAAAATATACATGCTCTCATGTTTCTAAAATATCAAGTGCTAAAGGCGGTAGCAAAGTAAGCACATAGATTGGTGCAACCTTGATTCTAAGGAGACCTGCAATTTACGATATTATCAGGCTTACCATCCAAGATTTCATAAAGCAACCTTAGTTGGGGTATAACTTCGACAATGTGTTCATTATTCAAAAAAGAACCTAGTACGAAAACTACCATTTGTTTGATGGGATAATGATAAAACATTAGAAAACATGTCGTCCAGTTTCGCTATACTAATTGCCATATGCTGCAAATGCGATCAATTTTGTGTATTGTGATACTATATAGTTCTTATGGGAACTTGTTTTCAAATTAATGTAGCTTCAGTTCAACTAGTTTTAGAATTCCCAAGCATTTCTCTTGCTCCTACGCACTACAAAAAAGTAATACAAGCAAATGAATTTTCCTCATATCATTTGACAATACCTTTCAAAAATGATTATATCGTCACATCGTAGCAACGATGTTAATCAGGTACCATAAGAATCAGCAGACTGTATGCTTTAAGTTGGCATACTCCAAATAAGGAATTGTGCAGATCAGACTTCCTCAAATTGGAAAATACAACTGCATACATGGCCTCAATCATTTATATTTTAATTGTGAGCTGGTACTGAAGCCAAAGTACAGTAGGTTCCAGTACCAGCACTAGCACCATTGCCAACCCTGGCAGGAAAAAAATTACTCATTTTACTGAGAGAAAAAGTGAGCATGATCATGATGAATTGAATTTGAATGTAGTTGAAAACAGGTATAAACTTACCTTAACAATTAAGCGTGAAATAGGAAAGACGATGGGACGTTTCTTCTTAATTTTATCGGGGAGTTTTTCTCGGGTTCAACCGGTTCATTCAATGGCTTAGACAACATCAAATATTTGTAATTCTCAAAAACGTTGCCATTTCGTTAAATCACTGAACCTCGCTTGCCTCATTTCAATATCGCGGCCATATTTGTTTTGCGCGATCCTGTCGGTAGCGGAGAAAACTATTCACCGGTAAATCCTATAGGGCGTGTTTTCTAATGATGGCAAGTTACATAATGTATTTGAACTGCGAATTCATTGTCTTTAATGCCAAGAATATATGAGAAGGGTCGATTACCGTATTTAAATCCTAAAACAAACGATGGTGAAATAACCCAAACGGATGTTTTGGAAGCCCGCGCGCCGCAAAACTACAAGGGGACATATTTTTCTCATCACCAATATTTTGTGCCATAAATCAAATTTTCTAGTTTTGTTGGTGAGAAGTGAGGACCTGTTTAACCTTTCTGAACTGAAGAACCGAAATATTTCTGGAGCAGCTTTGAATCCCTATGCTTGCATGTACCTTTCTATATCTTCTTTGGTTGATCGGCTTTTTAAATATATTTAGACAACTTCTTCTTCGAGCTTCATTTCTGTCCATTAATATGATGCTGAAGCTGCGATTCTCTGTAAAAACAGTTTTAAATCCCCAATATCTATTATATTCAATTAGGAATAATGGGTTTTCCCTAAAACTAACATTTAAAATTGAGAAAGGGGAGTATTGATTTCTGATACATTATGGCAATACCTCTTAGTCACATGGTTATGAAAACTTTATAATGGTATTTTATGGAATAATTATTATAGTAGTTTCCGTAATTTCCTTTGCTAGATCCTTTACTTTTTTATTTTGTATTATCCTTCAATACCTCCATAGTGACTTAGTAATAAAATTGAATATTGTATTTTTTTTAAACCTTTCTATATCATATAATTCATCATGGTTTTCCTGCGATTGCACAGTAGTCTCATTGTTATTTAATTCGGCAGCCTCTATTGACCGTTTTGCAAATGCCGCTGTGCTTCTTTTTTCATCGTTATGATCGGTAATTCATCCGAATCAGAATCTTCTGTGGATCTTAGAGCTGCTGAGCTTTCCCAAGGACATTATCTCAGCACCTGAGTAGAACTAATTGATAACTCTTTTCAGACCATCTTGGGGCGAGCTATTAATATAATTACACATACACATGTAACAAATAATTTCACTGGTAATCAACGATAATCAATGATCTGGAAATTTCAGTTAAATTCCTTATTTCTGCCTTCTTTTTATCCGTAAGCCTATTGTAGTATTTGGAAGAGTATGATACGTATTGTTTCTTCACCCAACACTGGCTTTCCACTTTCAGTCGTCTTGCAGTCAGTAGATCTACAGTAACTGTCCTCTTTTTCCCTGTTTTATCATGTTTATTGTTGCCCCTGAAAATTCTACATAAAGATGTATCGTCACAATTCGAAGATTGTATTATTATACTCCCATTATCTTTTGATGTCTTCAAACTTCTAATGTTAAAAATATAATTTAACACGGAACAGACAAAGAGGTTGACATTTTCTCCTGTTTTGGACTTTATATAACTTTAAGCAAGTCATTCTCAGATGATTCTCAGATGATGTTTCCAAGCTTGTTAAGTCAAATAAATAATTAATCCATTCCGCTGTAAGACTGAAAAGCTGTATGAATTTCTTGTTCTGAGAACATAGCACGTATTGCATGTCGAATAGGCCATACCCTACGGTAGCTGAATCATTGCAGGTCATTGTAAAAAATAGATTCCATGATCCTTCATCTCTTTGAAGGGCCGACAGCCTCCGAATTTCTTTCCTGGCATCTCCTTCATCTAACTGCATAGTATCTTCCTTATGCCCAACATCTATATTTTTTATGCTCTGTCCTCGAGTTAGATGTTCCAGTCCTTTGGTTGTAACAACAAGAACGGAATTAATTGATGTTATCCAAATCGCAGTTGTTGACAGTCGGGTCAGGTTCAGGGTCTCCGTCGAAGAAGTGAACTGGATAATGTGGAATATTTGCATCTCCTGTCTGCGTTGAGCAGCTCACTACATCTACATAAGGCTTTTCAGTTTCTTGACACTCAGTCTGGGTCAATGCCTTGTGGACGAAAAATCTGAGCTTTACACAAATAATTAACTTCCCATAATCTCAACTGTAGTACCACGTCTAGGCGACATGACAGCGGGAACTCGTTTGATTCTGCCGAATCTACTTGGGAAAACAGAGATTTCTCCATCTTTAACTTTAACAAATGTAACCGTGGGTTATCGTAACCACACTCAGGAGGATCGTGTCCTAAGGCAAGTGATGTGGCGAATGTAATTGTCATAATGACACAATCTGTACCATTTTCTTCACGTTGAACTTTCTGAATCGACGCTATTTGATTTAAAATGTTTTCACAAGGCCGATCGCCACTCAAACTGTCAAAAAATCCTGATTGTGGACGACGAAGACTTTTCCTTTGTTATGTTCGAAATGGTGACCCAGTGATCTTGACCATCATGCAAAACTTGAATGAATTTAGAGCTGCACATAATATTAAAAGTAAGTTGTGCTCCAAGGGTAGGATCTTGGAATCCAGAAAAAGACGGAAATTGTTTATGGAGCATATTTAGGCTAATTGCACCTTCTTCATTAGTAAGTTTCTCACCGAAAAATCTATTCAAATGAGTGTCTGACAAATTTAATATTGGATAGTAAATAGGAGTGCCCTTTGTAATATTAGTTATATGAAAGTCTATCAACTTTAAGATATTGTAAATCAAAATACATACAATTTAAATATTAACTGACACTTTATAGTAATGCAACGATCACAAAAACAAGATATAAACAAAGAAATACAATATAACACTATAATTCAAAAGTAAAATGCAGTTAGAAGAATATTGAAACTGCATGTACTCTCCAAATAAAATGTAGGTATAAAAATATTATACTAAAATAACTTCTAAGATCGACTAAGATAAAAATCATATAATACTAGCTAGCTACTAACAGTTCTTTTTTGCTTTGAAAAATGTTTATTGAAGAGCTTTTTTAAATTCCCACGCACCTTATCTTATCTCCTTTCGTCATCTTATATATATTTCATGATGCCTTCCTGAAGGCATATAACCTTCTAAGAATTATAATATTTGTTAACGAACCAAAACAGAGTGCTAATAGTTCAACAAACTATTTAAAAATATATATAAAGTAGATTCTATATAATGTAAAAAACCCTCGATATACTCTTCAACAAAATCCATTCCACCAAATCTACAAATCCTGGGTAAAAGATATCCAATTTATCTCCAGCATTTCTTTGATTTTCTGGACTATAATGTCATTGGAATTTTCATATTTTTTCGTTTTGTTAGAATCAAAAACTTACTTATAAACAAAATTACATATATGTTAATTTTCTATTCATGAGCATGAACAAAATTACATATTTTTTAATTTTCTATTCATGAGCTTGATAAAGTTGGCGTTGAACGCGCCACTTTTTCTGGATAATTTTTTTAGGGAACTCTCCGCCCGGTCAATTCATTCTTGTCGAAAAATGCAACAAGAAGCGAAAATGGAACAGTAATTTCCCCCTCCCCCTTTCTCTTCCTACTGACTATGGTGAGGAAATCTGCAACAGTTATACTGGCCTCTACTTTTCGACATATTAAATACACTACTATGAGTTATATTGTTGGTGTATACCGTAAGGATTCCTTAAAGGAGCCCATTACCAGTTTTGGCTGGTATCCTGAAAAATGTGAATATAAATCGAGATAAAAGTCTATTAACGCTGCATGAATTTGTGATTTCTTATTTAAATATTTAAATGATATTTTTCAATGATGTCTTCTCTAAGTGCTTTAGATCTCAGAAGGTGACAAAGTTCTTCAGAACTAAGTTTTACCAGATCAATAAATTGTTGAATATCTTGGACGCTGGAATTTTCTGCCATTTCTACGCCGCCATTACGCCGAACATGTGCTTATGCGTGTACGCATGCGTGAACAATGGGTTGTTTGACACGCGAGTCGTTCTAACAGATTGGTTGATTCGACGCGTGAAACGTTCAAACCCACTGTATGGGTCCATTTGCCAACTTATGACTTTTTAATTTGACCTATATAGTGTATAATCCTTCACATTTTCAGAGAGCCACAGTGACCCATAAGACCTACTTATGTATCATTATAACCCATTTTGTCCTTCAGCGATTTAGTGTGTATTAGGGTAGCTGCATCATCAGTGATAATTCGCCTATAGTAAATTATCTGAAATACGCAGAAAGAAATCACATAAAAGGGTGAATTGCACACTTTGTTCAAGGTTGTATGAGTTAATATGTTTTGAGTGCTGAAAAATATCCACTTTTTGAGTGGCAATGTCTAAGTCAACACCGACACTTAAATATTTTTTAATTTTAGAATTATCCAAATATAACAAAATTGACATTTTAAGCCTGTTTCAGCCTAGAATTAGAAAAAATAATTGACGAGCATTGGATTAAGGGATTTAGTACTTATGGGGCATTGTGAGCAAGGTCATGGCTCAGCTTGCTCTAATCCATCATAAGACATAACTCTCACCTATCTTTGTAATGAATATAGCTAATTTAAGTTTTTTATCGTCAAAATCATCATTTCGGTTGACTGATCACCTAAAATATTTCGTGGGTATGTCTATCGTGTATATTATAGTATTATTATACCCATGTTTATATGAGTCTGTAAAACATTTGTAGGGTCTAAATGACTAGAAATGCCTCAAAATGGCACTTGAATATCCGCGATTCGCCATTTTATGAAATATCGATTTCTCTCAAATCGTACCGATTGGCCGATTTTAAATTTCCCTTATGTAATAGCACTATTGATATGCTAATCATTGGCAAAGTACCGGTCGTTTTTCTGACTCACTTCGAAAAATGCCAATACTTCATGTAGCATATAGGCCTAATGCCAAGCGTTCGATTATAATTTAATTACCGTCCCATTTAAACGAATGCCTCGCTTTTTGAAATCTACCCGTCCCATGGCTTTATATCATTCAATGGTTAAATGTATGCAAAATGCGTCATATCAATCTTAGTTGTGTTCTGTTGTTAAAAGGCAAAACTTTCTCACGCCTCAGTTAAGGCTTTGGCCTCCGTCGTCAGTAACGTGTACATTCATTTATAGACTTGCAACTTTATGATTAGTGAGTGTGAACCACTGTACCTTTTTTGGATTTCGTTACTTTTGTTCGTCCTCTCTTGACAATCGGGACTTGTGCAGATACTGGGACTTGTTCACATACCGTCTCAATGATAGGAGCTTGTACTGATGATAATGATGAATCGGAAGAAGATGCTTCGGATTCTGGTAGTCCGTCGGCGATGTCAAAATCATCCAAATGATCCAAATTTTTGGGAAACCTAAACTTTTTAATTTTAGGGTAATGAAACTTTGATGTAAATAGGGGTTTTCGACGTCAAGGAATCGAATGGCGCACATAGTTTTATGATTAGGCTATCGCAAATATGAGATATGGCACTTTAGTACTATGGGGGTGCCACAAATTAAAATCAACGGTAGCAACCTCTAAAAATATATTTTTTTTTCCAAATTATTTTTATATTTTTTCCACATCAAATGCCACCTTAAATCGTTTCAGCACCTTAACTTTTCCAAAAGGACCACCCTACCGTACATGAACATTCAACATAGCCATTGATATCAGATGTTTAGCCAGTGCCCTGAGTTCTCAAATTGCTCAACTTCAGTCAAAAATTTCTCTTGCAATTTTCATTTTTGACATTTCATTCAATTACAAATAAAATTGATTTTTATTTTCAAATTCAATTCCTAACTCAAATTGAATTAAAGTCACACTTTAGTTTAAACTTAAAATATAAATCATACCTCAGGCGGTGCATCGCCATATGACAAGGAACCCACTGGTGACTTCATGAGACTATCAAGATGAACACCGATTAAACATGATATTTAAAATTGGCGAAATCAAGTCATTCAACAAAATGGCGGAATTGTCCGCCATGTTTTATAACCACCAAACATGCTAAATCTGCCACCTCATCTTTACTCTCCTATGTTTCCACTTCTACTAGTAATACTTTTACTAACCCTGGCCTCAGCTTTCCAAATCCGTTTTTCTTGTGCCGTCTTCCATCCATGCTCAGACTAGTTTTTGTCTTTCTTTCAATATATCCATACCTTCTTTAATAGCTTCTGGTCCATTCTGTTCTATCACCCCTTCCACCTCTTCCATTTCTTCTTCTATTTGCAAATTACACCTAAGTTGGTCTTCATTGGCTTTCCTCCGATCAAAACCGCATCATCGAGCCGCCTGTTCATTTCTATCTCTGATAGAGTTGTCACTGCATCCCCTTTATTTTTTTTTTATTTTTTTCTATCAAGCTATGGGTATAATTTACAACTTTCATATTACAGCAGTAATTATTAGAATTAACCCATAGCCAGATACAGGCACCGAACAGTAGCCAGACGGCTTTCGAGGTCCAGACCTGGATCTAGCTATGATTAACAATTATGACACTTTAATATGACGAATATATTAATTAACTTTGAGATGCTTAAACATGTATTTTAGCTGTGTTGAGGTAGCCCAGTGAACCCATATGATCGAACAAAGTCTAACCTACATGCCCGGGTAAAAAAGTGCGGATTTTCTTTTATTAGGTTATGATTCTTCTCGATTACTTCTTGAATTTCAATGTCAACCTTCCAATTAAAGTGTAGATTTCCATTGTTACCACCCAAATTGGTTATGTGAAGTCCACTCCTTCTGGGGAGCCCAAATTGCTTTAGTTCATGAACAAAATTATACATAATTATCAGTAAGTATTCTCGAAGTACGAGAGGCTCACAGTCAGGAGCAATTTCAATTGCATTAACCAACTGATTAAATTTCCGGTGCATGGTGGCTTTATGGGCAAAATAATAATTTCTTATTCGATATCGTTGTTTTCCCTCTCCTGCACAATTTTCATACGTTTATTAGCTTTTGTAAGGTATACGTGGTACTGCTCGAATGCTGATATGAGAATCATCACAACTTTCACGAACTCTTCGCATCCAAAACTCACAATTTCCCAGCAAGAGAGTCTAATTTTTCGCCACAGAATGCCTTTCGCTTGTGGTGGTGAGCGGCTTGATTATTAAATCCAACACAACCCCCAAAGTTTTTCAGCTTTAGTGTTTTGATTTACATCTTGTAAGGAGTTGCTCGTGGTGGCCATCTACTTCCCAAAGGGAGTTGGTTAGAGCTGCCACAAATCTACTGGCGTTTGAAGTCACAATGTTACCCAAAATTCTCAATAACACACAACACCTTGTTCAGTAAATGTTCTTTCTGTGTTTTAGGATTATTAATTTTTTTTGGAACGTTGTCGTTTTTCTGAACTTGAGCTTGAGCCATCATAATTCCGAAAGCATTCTTCAAAACTGGTTGAGGAACATCATCCTCTATAATAACAGGGGTACTTGTAGAGATCCCAAAGCAATTATAGTTCATGTCATCAATGACCGTAATTACTTGCCTGCTTGGCATATAGTTTATTACTAAGTATGGTTTTTCTTTATAAACTTCAGTGTCTTTTAATAATTCCAAAAAACTTATGTTCGCATCTTCAATATCAAATTCCATTTTCTTCAGGGACTTGATACATAATGAAATTATTTCCCCCATCCGCTGCCGCTTTTTTCTTAATAATGTATATTCTTATGTTCCATATTTAAATCCACTTCATTCAGTTCATTCTCCAAAGGTATAATGTCCTCACTGGAAGAAATTTCCATTATATATCTGCAATTTCCGAAATTACTAATTCAGATTCGGTTGAACCTGAAAATTCAATTCGACGCATGGCCCTGGGAGTGACATCTGATAGTTAAGAAAATCTTTTACATTTACCTGTCAAAGTTACTTTATAATTTTATAATCATCTTCTTGAAAATGGTCATGACATATACTTACTCATTATTCTGTCGGCTATCTCTATTTGATCATGAGCAACAAAAAAGCTAAACAATTGACCCGTATCCATTCTCTGCAACTTTTCCATGATCTCAAAAATGTAATGGCCGCGGATTTATTTCGAAATTTTCCGATTAGAATCTACGCATGCGCGAAATGATTTGGGATTGCGCAAAATTAATCCCTTTTCTACCAAAATCTGGTTGCTGGTAGTTAATCTACCTAGATAGAATGCGAGATGTCGACTAGTTTGGGCACGTTCAGTATAGTCACTAATGAATGAGTTCTCCTACTAAAAAAACATTGACAGTGTATATAACATCACTTGGACCTGGCATCCATAAATTTTTAGTTACTGGATATTCTCCACTGATTCAACCGTTCTTTGTCATTTAAAGGGAATTTGGGACCCTTCTTGGTATTGTACATTCCTGAGGCATTTTTCAATAGAAAGTAGCGTTTTGTCTGATTTTCTAAACCGATTTTGGGTTTTGGTTTGGGTTGTGCTTGAGGTTGGAGTAGGGGTCCCATATTGGGTTGAGGGTGAAAGTAACAGGTTTTAGTGTGCAGCAAAGCCTTTTAAAAGGCTGTGAGAAATGTCACCACAATATAATACAATTAACAATTCTCACCAGTTTGATCTACTCGGTTTGCTAGTTCATTTTTCAGGGCTTTTGGCCTGGCATCTTGGTTTTGTCGGCTATTACGATAGCATTTTGTATTGAACGTCGTCACAATGTTTTGTTTCTAAATCCGAAAGATTTCTGAGGGCTAACACTGTGACTCAATTGGACTTTTCGCTATCTTTAAAGACGTATCTGGCCAAGAATTCTAATGTGTTTCCCGCCTTTTTACAGAACTTGATTCGAAATAGGTATAGTGAGGCAACTAAGGTTTCCAATTTTTATTATAAAAGTCGAGTCAGTGCTAAGCATGTAATCCTTTGCATCATCTTCAGTATCTAACTTTGATCAAATTACAGACCGGAGAGTTCATACAATAACCATCTATAGGTCGATCGCGCAAACAGACGTCTCGGTGAGCCCCATTCTTAGCTTCCCTTTAATATGTAAATTGTTTAAACTACTGATTGATATAGAATAGATTCTTTGCAGAGCAGGTCTTGCTTTTGCGTTCCCCCTTTCTCTCAAATATCATCGTCTATAAGACAGTCTTTGATGTTAAATGGGATTGCAAGGACTGTTGCACTGGCGATACCAAGGACGTTTGCCATTGCTGAGTGAATAAGTACACTCATAAAACTGAGTAAATTATTAGAACATTTTAACCAATGAAATATCTTGATTTTTAAAGCTTATGAGCCACATTGTTCTCATAAAATTTTGGAATATCATAAAATATGACCATTCTTTCTAAAATCTCATAAAATTTGATGAAATAGTGCAAAAAAATAAAAAAAATGCCAATTTATCCTTGACTCTCCGCACAAGATTTTGTCATTTAAGTATGTTTGTGCAAATGAATTTTAAGCAAAGACAAGTGTCTATCTAAATCTATCGCCTTATGTGTTAATAAATAGATAGCAATGTCTTTTTCTATTTCATCTTTGGACTGACTCTATTTCGTCAACATCTGGCATAAATTCATATTCGGCATTGATTCCTTATCCTTTATTTATACCAACTATTTGCTTTTTAAATTTAAGTCCAGAATTATAAATGGGTGCAATATAAAACGGTGCATCAGTTGACTGTATTCAGCTGGACGATTGTCACGATAAATTTCACAGGGCATAATTAAGATTCATGGTTTTCAAACGCTTTACTAAGTTTTCCAACGTGTTTTCGAACATCCGCACCAGACCTATTTTTTGGTTGGCGCTTTGTCAGAGAAATAAATTTTGTACCGTCGGCATCCTCCATCAAGACTATATCGCCCCATTTTAAACCAGCCCCATTTTAAACCATAGTGACATTTGCGAGCGCGCATCCCAAAATGCGTCATATTGTTATAGAACAGATTTTTTTGATTAGAGTCTATTAATGAATTTTAAGCATAGACAAGTGCCTATATCTAAATCTATCGCCTTATGTGTTAATAAATAGTTTAAGATTTCCTTAGTAATGTCTTTTTCTATTTCATCTTTGGACTCTATTTCGTCAACATCTGGCATAAATTCATATTCGGCATTGATTCCAATTAAGTCATCCTGTTTCATCAAGTCCTGGTTTTTGTTTTTTTTATTTTTTTTGTTTCTTACTATAGGCACCTGGCATAGATTACATTAATTTCTTTTAATTTAAAAAACAATTTTGTTTGAACCGAAGGAAGGTTATTAGAAAATCAGCACATATTATCATAAAATCTCGTTGCCAAAACAAAATGTCAGAAAATCATATAAAACTTTGCCAAAAATCCTTATAAAATCTCTTAAAATATTTCTCTAAATGGTTCTTAGTTCTTCGATTATGGCTTACTTCCATATACCTTGAAAGAAATTCCTCTGACGAAATTGTTTTCACCTAGACCATGTTTAAAGTATGCAGCTAATGTTTATCTTTTAGTTAGATCATAGATGAAATCATAATGAAAATAGATTGCTCAGGTTTATTGTTTAAGAATATCACAGAAGAATTCAGAATGTGATGTACATTTTAAGTAGGCATGATAATCATATTAATCTACATTCTTTATAAGTCACAGCATTGACCTGGACAGCGTTGAATCTGTTGACTGGTTGCCTCATTGGCATGCCACCTAGACCTCCTAAAATTTGACAAAGCCTCCTTAAATCTCCTAAAATTCTGAAAATCTCCTAAAAAATTTAAAAAGCTCCTCAAAAAAACAGGGGAGTAGTGTTGCACATCTAACGTCATTAGGCTGAAGACTTAGGCGAGAGGCTAGCTCGTAATTTAAATACACTCTTTGTTTAAATTGTTCTGCATTATCTGCTGGGTCACTAGAAAGATTTAGAGTTTGAGGGAAGGAAACATTTTGAATTACGTTAGGAAGAGGTGGATCAGACATATTTTGTCCAAGAGTGTTTCAGTTCAGGCAAGAATAAATAAAAGTGAACTTTGTAGGGAAATTTAGTTTTTGAACTTTTGATATGGCACACAGTTCAAATATCACAGAGTCAGAGTCTAGAAATAGGCACCAATTATTAGATAATGTGTCTATGTTACAATATAGCAGTAGAAAGATCCACTTCTGACACCATGTTAAGTTAAGGATAGAGATAGAACAACAATGAACTTCAGAGACACCATGCTTTATTCAGATGAGATCCGGTGGTGTCCGGTTTCAGTACCATACAGTGTACTTTTAGTATGTGGATACAACTGTTCCATTATACTTAACATAAAGTGAGTTGCATTATGGGAGACTTTTGGATAGTAGCAGCATGAATAAGGAATGAGGGGGGGGGGGGTTAAAGTAAGTGAGTTAAAGGTAAAGTTAAAAAGTAAAAATATAAAAAAACTGAAAATGCAGTTTGCGACGTCAACATATTTCCGGAAATAATGTTTTAACATTCATCAAACATGCACGTTTTGAAGACAAATAATTTTTTGTGTTAACCTAATACATAATGTTGAAATAAACCCGAAATTAATGAGTGTAGGCCCTAAAACCAACCGCATCCGTGGCTATTCTTCTCCACTACAACTGGCCTCGCCCTCCCTCTCAAACTTTAACATATTTTAAGGGATTAGGCAACAGAGATACTTCTTTTGTGCGATGGACCAGTCGATCTAGTCGCCTGAAAAATCGCTTTAACCTATCGGCTTCACAGACATATATTTTGCCGTTTCGTCTATACAATGTACATGATGTAAAAAACCCCCCAAAATTTAGCTTATAGGTTAGTCGACAACTGGCCGCCTCTAGTATGCGGTTAATTTGTCACTTAGCCGCCGGTTTTACAAGCGACTGACAACTCTGCAGGCAAACTGGCGAGTAATGACCGAAAGGCATACGACAAATGATGCCGAAAATATAGTCACGTGTTCCGTAAATTATGATATATTTTTGGTTTTACCAAGGGCTACATGATCTACAGATCATGTTGTAGATCATGTACCCTTGGTTTTACCACATTGTTGATCTGTAGATCGTATTTATTTAGCAAAACTAAACGGTTAATTAACTCTTTATGTTTCATAATGATTAAATTTAGGTTTCATTGTAAATATGTCGTATAAAGTCGTTCATTTGTGAATAAACAATATCACTATGTACAAAATGTTTGTCATGCTTGCAATATGTTTTTAACACCTTATATATACCATGTTGAACTTAAAATTGGTTTTTCAAGGTTTGGAAAAAAATCGAAAAAATTTGTACTCAAGTATAATACGCACCCCGACTTTTTGCTCCAAAATCCCTCCGAATCCGGAAAAAAAAGTGCGTATTTAATATTTTGTGCATTTTACCTTTTTAGTTGTTAGTAATCATGTTTTGATGACAGCGTGTATTTTTATCTCTTATTTGTTTACTATGTTTTTTATGTTTGAATACATGTAGTTTTTATTAGTCATGATATAATTCAAAAAATTTAATGAAACCTGTTTGTACCTTTAAATTGTCAAAATTAAATTATTTCCTGATTATGAAGGACTGTAGATTTTGTATATTACATGTATATTGATTTTTAAATATAATATTTATTTCAATCTTTTATCATTCAGTGTAATTCACTTAAGATTCTAAAGGAGAGAGAAAAATGCCATTTCCTATTTCAAAGTTAATGCCAAGAGCAGCAACATTATACATGGACCAAAATATTCCTTATCATAAATTCAGTTTTAGAAAAAATTAAAATTATGACTGACATAGAATTTTTGTATTTAATAAATGCTATACACTGAAAGTATTTTGTTAAAATCAATATTTTATTTTATAAAATTCACTATACGTGTAATAATAATAATATTTTGGAATTAGTTTTATGTTGCTGTTCTTGATATTAATGAAAATAGTTGACTTAGAATCAAGAAATTGTATTTTTTCTCTCCTTTAGTATCGACGTAATACTAAGACAGCAAAGCAAATATATTATGATTATTCATTTCAAAATGTTGCATATTTTGCGCGTTATTTATGAAACAATTATTCCATTATGAAAAGTTATAAAATATAATGCTACCTGCTAATATAGGCAAATCGTACAGGAACACATTTAATAATGGAAAATAACGAGACTGGTTACCTCTTGGATTACTTTTGTGGTGTTGTCGAAGGTACTATAGGAATTAGGAACGATGATAACCACATCTATCTGTTCAGCTACTTAGCTCTGATTTCTATTGGTTACATTGGTAATGGGTTGACTGTTCTTGTAATGATAGACAAACGAATGTCAAAACATTCATATAGTGTCTATCTTTTAGGTCTTGCGTTTTATGACTCCGCTGCCATAAGTTATCGTTTTTTAATGTGCGTCGAAACTATCGCAAAACTCTTCTACGGAGATGGGCATCAACCTTTACTGCCTATTACAACCAGCATCTCGTGCAAAGCTGTTGCTTTCATTGGTGATGTCCTTCACCAATCATCCTCCTTCTTAGTTATGGCTTTATCATTTGAACGCTTCTTGATAGTTTGTTTTCCTTTCGCCGGACGTCGGATTTGTACCAAAAAATCAGCTATTTACATTTTGATTGCAATTACAATATTCATATCATTAATTAATATACCACAAAATATTGTAATTGTACATTATATGACTGATCTTGGTTGTGTTTATCAGCATAGTCGCTAATCTCACGTGGATCGTTATTCCTATGGTAACTATTTTCATTACTAATATTTTGATAATAAATGCATTGAGATCACCGGCAGCAGTTGGTACTAATGATTCTAAAG
The DNA here is from genome assembly GCA_032353305.1 of Cephalothrix spiralis. Taxonomy (NCBI): domain Eukaryota; kingdom Metazoa; phylum Nemertea; class Palaeonemertea; order Archinemertea; family Cephalotrichidae; genus Cephalothrix; species Cephalothrix spiralis. Next base: position 16,797 of record JAUCNG010344399.1, read on the forward strand.
AAAGTAACTCGCGTAAAGCAACGGTTATGTTACTCGCCGTTTCGATTGCGTTTTTTGTCCTTATGTTTCCTTTAGCATTATTGCATATTGCTGGACCCTTTATTCCTTCATTCTTTTTAAGTGATTTGTACAATATGTTGGATGATATTTCTACAGTTATCGCAACAGCAAATAACTGCATCAACTTTTATATCTATGCTATTTGCGGTACAGAGGTTAGACTTATTGTTAAAGAAATATTCACGTTTAAAAAAATAAAATAGTGAGGTACGTTTGTATGTAAATAATAAGTACCGTATATTTAAAGGTACATGAGCAGATAGATTTCCTCTATACCGAGGGTGCATAACTTACTTCAAACCAGGTATATTAGACTTATGCACCGGGGGGAGGGGGCCGGGAAATATAAAAAAAAAACTGCTGGTCGGTATATAGAAAATAGATTAGAGTGCGCGATAGGTCTTCAGGCCTAAAGGTAAATGCTCATAAGGCGGACTGTGTCTATTTGAGCCAGTCATCTGACGCCCTCCCAATAAGTTGATAAGTTGCTTATCAAAATAAAAGAAATTCACTGTTGACCTAGATCGGATCATCTAAAATAGATTGCCATTGTTCAACAGCACGGAAAGCTATCGTGGTATACTTCATTATTTGAAAAAAATTCAAAAAATATTCACCCACCCTGACCCACCCTATATTTGAATTACAAGTTACACAAGTATCTGATACCCATCAATTTGCCTTTCGCGTCATCTAAAGTTTCCATAGTCACCCATCTGCCGTATGGTACATCAAATAGTATACACCGGTTTCCGGTACTAAGGGTTTGTCTTCATACGTATAGATCAAAGTATATTGAGACCAAATATAACGTATTTTTATAACAATGTTGCGTAAAATACCCTCGAAAGGCCATAGTCTTCTTTCCTGAATCAAACAGATTTGGTGCTGATGATCGCTGATCGGTTCATAACTAGAGAAGCTGCGATTATTCTCCCGAAAAAACCTCTAGTTTCGTTTCCCAGCCTAAATCCCAATAAATTCGAGAGAGTGCTATTTCTAATCGTTCTGTACTTGTGAATATTTCAGCGCATAAATCACCACAGCAAGCTTGGATATTTTTAGACCATATTACAACTCTTACGTTAGTATTGGCCTAAATCCTTCTTGAAGGACATACGTTTATGAGACATTGATACAATCTATAACACATGGATTTTTGACGGGATACGGAATATATGTATTATGTACTGTTTAGTTTGACACCACAAAACTTGTGCAAAAATGCCATTAAATGGTTTCAACTCGTGTGCTAACAAAAAAATGTGTTTTTAATTTTCCTGGATCCGAGAAAATCCGTTCATTTATACGGCCTACTCGGAAAAATTTTTGGTCCCTTGTCCCTTGGGGAAATTAGTGCAGCTCACTTGTTGAACAGATTTATTCCAAATTATTTTTATTTGAAAGAGAAGACCACGTTCTCTACTGTGTTAACACGCACAATTCATAATAAATCACAGTTTGACACACTAATCAGGCCTCCCACTGTTCCTACTTTTCCTACTTTTTGAAAATCGTCCTACTTTTCCTCGGATTATGATAAGTAGTTTCCTACTTTTAAAAATAATTGCTACTAAAATAAAAACGTTATTTAGAATGAAAATGGAGGCTTTTTTACGTGATCAAATGATAATATTTTGATTCACTCGAAAAAAAAAATTTTTTAGGTGATCATTAAAATTGACATTTCTGTCTGTCTGTCCGTCCGTCTCTGTGTCTGTCACGG